>SMDT01000840.1:0-130614 GCA_005392925.1 Aquilaria sinensis
TACTGGTAGCCGGGCTCTTGCAAGAATTTGTTTGAAAAATCAGCCGCGACGAATTTATTTAGGAATTAGGACGTTAAAATTGCGTAGACAGTATGTAATCTTTAATTATCACCAGGTTCGCTTCTCTAGCCGCCGCGTTGCAGCTTTCATGTTCAAAGTTTGTCTGTTTAGGCTCTTTTTTGGTGTATGGTCAAAATTTTATCTAGTTTATACGTCCATTGTTTCTACCCCTTCCTTTGTCCCAAATTCCTATATTTGATTATTGAGTCTCCCGTTTAAATTACAACTATAGGAATGTTTAAAAATACCCCTACCCTCTCTATATCCAGTTATCTAAACCCAAACACACCTTTACTCATATAATCATGTGGATGATATTGATTTAACTAATCCTGCTTGATCCTACTCACATTCCTTCCACACTAATATATTTATATTTGAAATACTCCTATGATTTTATTTCAAACAAAATTATCACAGCATAAATTACCATATATTACTTTAGTTTGTGATTTTTTAGTTATTACTTTAATTATAAATATACGCATTCTTTTTGAAAAAATATATAAAAATATAAAAAGTTTAAAGAATTAAACATATGTCTTAAATGGGTTAATGGGTAGTACTGCTCGACTCACAAGACGGCTATTACCTGAACCTGATTAATCGTAGGGAGGGTTTGGGTTAGCTAAACCCGGCCTATTAACATCTCTAACCATGAGCCAAACTTAGACCCAATCATCACATGAAAGAGTTTGGAGACCAAAAAGTCAGAAGGAACATACTTAGGGACCGAAACAGAAGTTTGACCATAAATTGATTAAAAAAACAAAAAAAAAAGGCATAAGACAGACGTTATTGTTGATGAACAGTAATTGCCCCCACGCGCTTTAATATAAAGTAGTGAATTTTCTTTTAGCTTTTAATTAGTTTTAAATTTGTCCCATGAGCGTATGACATTTTATAATAAACATAATTTAAGAAAAAATTTTATGGTGATTGTTATTATATGTATTCCTAATTTAAATATAAAAACATAAAAACTAAATATTACTTAAAATATGTAGACAAAATGGAGACTAATTAGTGATCTTAAGATTAAAAAAATAACAAATGTCTTAATTATATTTATGGATTCAAGTGGTATTTCTGTGTTCAAACCAATATTAGAAAATAGTTATGATGGGGGCATATTTTAATATTTTAGATTTATTTTTGTCCCTTTTTTTAGTTTATAATATTTCTCCAATTAAAATCAAACGTAGCTATTGATCAAAATTTAAGATGACAATGATATATACATAAATGCTATATCATGGAGAAATAGATTAAAATTAATTATTTTTATATATTAGTTGTTCACTTTAAGACGCTCAACATTTTAAGAAACTTAAACGATATTTCTATAACATATTCTAAAAAGCTATTTTCCTTATTTTTATATTAATTAGGTAGGGTATGGAAAAAAAAGTCAAAAAATAAATTTCTTTGTTAAAAAATTTTATTTGAGTAATTATTGAGTAAATAGAATATTAACCTTGAAATATCTTTGATTTCCAAAAAAGTAGAAGTTATAACAATGTGTTGTTTTTAATGTGAAAAATAGAGGCTAAAGTTACAAATAACAAAAGAAGAAAAATTATAGATAGAGACATTCATATTATCAAACTAAATTCAATGACTCGTAGAAAATTACTTAAAAGATTGGCATAGGATAATTTTGTGAAATATGGCTACACAAATTTTTGAGTAAATTACAAGATTCAGGGGAATTCAAGCCTTTCCGCAAACAACTTAGCAAACTTTTTTTTCCCCTTATTTTCATATATTATTTATAGCAATTTTTTAAAATCTTAAAGTGACTAATCAATATTAATAATATAGTAAATTCAAATTTTCTAATAAATTTTTTATATTAATTGATAGTTTAAATTACTAATTGTTATCCATTTAATTAAATGCAAGATATTTTTTTCCCTGTTGGTGTTCCAAAATATGGGGGAAGTAGATTTTCAAACCTTGGAAGTAAGAATGTAATTGGAACCAAATCTTGTAGATGAAAATTTAGTTCACCATTAATCATTTTAATGTGAAATATCTAAGTTAATCTTTGAAATAGATAAGTACAATGATATATTATTCTATTACATTATTATAGAGGGGTAGTGAGGGTCATAATTGGAATTAAAAATTCAATTGATAGTGCAATTGGATACACTTCAAATTTCTGTCAGTTAATCAAATAATTTACTTTACTTTAAGCTTCAAATTTTTAGTTTTGCTAAAGTAATCGTAAAACTTTGTTAAAATATTAACAATTTATATTTACTTAAAAATAATTGCTGAACAGGAATTGTCTTTAAGTAAATATAATATTAACTGTTAATACTTTAATAAAGTTTTAGGATTACTTTAGAAAAACTAAAAGTTTTGGGTTTAGAGTCGATGAGTAGGCATTGTGGATTAAAGTTATTAAAGCCATTTTTTTGGGAAAATAGAGGGGTGGGTAGAAGTTGGCAAGAAAGTTGTGTTGGGGGTGTGGGGAAGAATTGTGAAGTCTGGTTTTGAAATTGAAAAGTTGGGTGTTGAATCAAGTCTTTTAGGTGGAAGATTAGAGATGGGAAAAAATCAGGCTTTGGGATGATGAGTGGGTAGAGGAAGGTTGTGTAAAGGAGAAATTTAGAACATTATATAATCTAGAGTATGTTAAAAAATGGAAGTTGCTCAAAGAGGTTATTGGGACAAGGAAAACGGTGGGGGAGATGAGAGTGGCGGCGAGCATTAAGAGGAAGGGATGCTTCAGAACTATAGTATTTGCTAACATATCTTGTAGATTTGACGTCGGTTTAATACAATATGGGCAAGTGTTATTAGTGCTTCAATCTTGGTGAAACCTTTTTAGTCAAGAAACTTGCCTCAATTATTGATGAGATGATGCTACATTTGGAATATGGAGGATAGTCGATGAGGTGGAACCAGTGTATCCCACAAAAGGTTAACATCAATGTTTGGAGAGTAATTCAAGAAAGGTTACCATTGATAAAAATGGTAATTATTGTCCATTCTATATGGATATGATAAAAATTGTGGATCATATTGTGGTTAGTTGCAGGATTTCAAGCACAATTTGGGCCAAAAATTGCAGCCAGTGGCAGGTGGATCCATTGATAAAGTGACGGTGGTGGACTTGCTAGATGATGGTATGAATTTACAAGCTAACTCAAACATAAAAAAGATTTGGGAAGCAGTGGTTTTTATAACTATTTGTGCAATTTGGAAAGTGAAGGACAAGTCAATTTTTTATAACCTTCAGGTCTTATGCTCAAAGGTCTTTGATGATATTCAGTTTTATTCTTACAATTGGATTGTAAATAGGAGCTCTAAGTTTAAGTGCAGTTGTTGGGTTTAGTAGTTGTTGAATCCATTACAGGTTATATAAAACTATTAATGACGAGTTGTTGTATTATGGGGGTGTGTCAATAGGATGGATATTGTTTTGAGGAATTTAGACATCTAACTCCTGGCTAGATTACTATGTTGTAAAGTTTTATATATCTAATACATAATTTCTCCTGTTGTTAAAAAAAAAATGCTGAATAGGAATACAAACTATAAAGAGAAAAACTTGATAATTTAAATAAAAAAACACCAAATGTTGGAAAATCAAAATTTTGAAAATTAAAATGGGATAGATAGCTTACATTTGTGTAGGATTTATGAGTGTGATAGTATTGGAAAGGCCGAAAATCTAAAAGGAAACAAATTAACTTCCAAAATACTTTAGCTATAGTATAATTAATAAATAAATAGATTTATTTTATGGAATTTAAAAAGAAATTAACTTCCAAAATACTTTAGCTATAGTATAATTAATAAATAAATAGATTTATTTTATGGAAGTAAAAAAGAAATGAAAGTTGCAAGTTATGTGGTTGTATTTTTTGTTTCATTTCATGTATCTTTTAATTGGCCATAAGAGTCAATATTGCTAATAATAGTATAAAGTGTAACTAATTTATACCGAATTCATTTTAACTTAAGTCAATTGACTCTAAAATGTCTTATTTTTATTGTTACATCTTTTTTACCCGAAACTAATTCTAATTAAAATTCAATATTATGTAACTGTAATAATCTATTGAAAATATAATTTTTGTAATCTTACTAAATTTTTATGAATTTTTCTAGTTTAAGGCATTAGAAAAGAAAATTCATAAAAATTTAATAACATCATAAAAATTTACTTTTAAAGGGTTATTATATCTACATAATATTGACTCTCAAATGAAATTGATTTCAGGCAAAAAAGATGTAAAAACACTAGCTAAACAATAACATTTTAAATTGAAAGTCAAATATGGTCAAAATTGATAAAAATTGAGATTTCTTTTCAACTTATATATATATATATTTTTGAATGTTTAGAATTTTAAAAAATTCAAAATTTTATTAATTTAAAAAAAATACCCATAAACTGTGGTTTTTTAGTGAACATTGTAAAAACATATATTGTTACACTAAACTTAATGATTTCTTGTTGAAGGTCAAATATGGTCAAAATTTATAGGAACATTTAATGGATATTATTGGAATTACATTATAAGTATGAGGGTAGTTTTGCTATCTATGAAGGTAAACATTACGTTGCATTCAATTAGCCTCTAATAATTTGCAAAATCACAAAGATCTCATTTTCCCCCTCAGCAGTAACAACAACAACAATAATAGCAAGAGGTTGAGAGGGAAGAGATTATTGAACCATAAATTATATGAATGTAGTTTTAAGAGACTATTTGTCCTTGCATTTCTTTTTCTCCCTCACATTAGAAAAATACTATGTATAAATAATTATACGAACATGACAAAAGAAAGGAGAGAAAAAATGCCTTTTTCTACTAAGGTTTCTATTAAAATGGAACTTTGATACATTACTACTAAGGTTGAACATTTAGTTAAAATCGTTATATTTCTAAACTAACTTTAATAATGAATGGACAAAACAAAGAAAAAGGACCAAAAGAAATCAATTAAATGCAAGAAAAAACAACAAAGCTCCAAGCGATTCTAAGTAGAACTTTTGCCATAGTAGTTGCAATTAATTTGCCAACATCTTTTTAGACCCTTAAAACAATCTTCATTAGAACTGAACCCTGTATGACATTTAAGATCAAAGCTATCTTTTTTTTTTTCCTTTCATTTCTTGTGTTGTTGTTTCTTTTCTCTCTCTTTTCAATTTTTTTTGAAACATATATAAATATCATGAGTCTGCCAGACAAACACTTATTAAACATTAAATTAATACAAATTGGTTTGGTAACCACAATCAATCTAAAATACATAACCAAAAAGAATTAGTTGGAAATCATATATGATAGAGCAAAACATAAAGTGCAACAAATAAACATAATTGTGAACATGAAATAACACAAAAAAAAAACATGTAGAAAGAGAAAAGATGGTGAAACCGAATTTCAAAATAAAAAAGGGAAGGAGTAACTTACCTTGGCTTAGGACTTTTGAGTTTGAGATGAGTTAGAATATATAGAACTAAGTTTAAAAGAAAATATATAATTATTTTCTGAAATATGTTGAGTAACTAAATCAACATATTTGCTATATCAGGAAGATTTTTTTGTACAAATATACGGTTAGAAACTATGAATTTCTCCTTTGCTTTGAGATTAATTTGGAAAGTGCGACTTTCATATGTGCATTGATTTCAGGTTAAACATAAAGTAGGAGCTTAAACACTAACATTTTGGATTAAATATCAAACATGGTCAAAACTGATAAGGCAATTATATTAGACTCTAATAATTTAGATAACTATAAAATCTCCTTTGCTTTCCCTTATAATAATATAATAGATAAAATAGATTTTTCATCTACCCTTTACTTTTTAGCGTGTTGATTATTTTTATTTTCTAGTTAAAATAATATAATATTTGACCTAGAATTAATTAGTTTTAAATTTTCAAATTATTTGACCTAAAATTAATTAGTTTTAAAATTATTTTTATTTTCTAGTCAAAATAATATAATATTTGACCTTAAATTTCAAAGTATTACAGAAAAAGGGAAAAAAAATGAAATTCTATTAAGTGGCGGACAAAACTAAGATTTGCCAAAACCTTTGCAAAAATTATGTTTGGTACTTAAAAAAAAAATTAAAAGTAAAAACATGAGTTGTTAGCTTAAACTTAATGATTTTGGATTGAACGTCAGATATGGTCAAAATTGATAATGTATATTTTTATGATTACACTAATAATATGGAGGTAATTTTGCCTTTTACGAGGTAAAGTTGACATGGCACTCAATTAAGATCTAATAAATTGGACAATTACATAAAACTTCTTTGTTTTTCCTTTATAATACTTCCTCCGTCTCAAAACTTTTGCTCCATTTGACTTTTGTTGTATTTTGACTTGAATTTATTCATATTATTGTTCGTTAAAAAAAATTAAAAAAACACATCATCTGTTTTACAAAAGCTGACCCTTTTACTATTAATAGCAATTAATTTATGACTATATTTTTTTCAAAATTTATTATAAAAATATAAATATTTTATATGAAAATGAAACTTTAAGATTATAGTTTCTAAATATCATTTTTAAAATTTTTTTCAATACATATTAATATGAATATGTTCAAGTCAAACTTCGGTCAAAAAAGGTAAAATAGTCAATTAATATAAAACAGAGAGAGTATATTTAGAAACTACATATCCAAATTTATCATTCATATATAAATTTTTTCATTTATATATTAAAGTATTAAAAATAAAAAATCCTAAATTAATTGTTAAAAATAAAGGGAATAAAAGTTTTAGGACAGTGGGAGTAATATAATAAATCTATTAATTGTTTTTTTTATGTTAACCAAAAATAAAAAACTTATTCAGGTTCCCACTATTTTCTCTACATCACATTATTCCTGTCTTCTTTACACCCTTGGCAGGCCTTGGATTCCACTTCAAGTCTGATTGGTTAATTTACTATCTTTATTTTACCTAATCCACTACTTTTTATCTATTTTTTCGCTATTTCCTCTTCCTCATTCTCATTCACTAAAACTTCCTTATCACCATTAGTAGAGGCATCATCTTTTGACAACATACGATAAATAGATTTGGGTGATTTGTTTTTTGTGTTAATGGGTCAGGCGGAGACTAGAAGGTGAACAACAATAGACATCGATGATAAGGTGTTTTTGAATGATGGATCAAGTGATGATGTCAAATTTTTTTTTATCTTTTCATTATAATAGACTTTATTTTGGTTGATCTATTATTAGTGATTAATCCACCTTTTGTTTGGTTGTGTCATTTTTTATATTTTTTTTGACTATTTGGTCAGGTTCTAACTAGATTTTGTTTCGTATATTTGCAAGTTATCTATTTCAGATTTATTCTAGTTTATATGTAAGATTCAAGTTGATCAAATTCTCTCTTTTCATTCAATGTCACAGGAATTAGTAGTTTTTTTAGTGGCTAATTTTATGTTCCAGTTGTTAATTAGAGTTTTATGTCATTTTTCGTATGTAAGTTACCGTTTAGCTTACTTTTAATTAGAATAAAACATATTTTGTTAAAAAAAAATAGGCTAAAGATTTTTTTCACTCCTTGAGCTTTGCCAACTCAGACATTTTACCCCCTGAACTTTGACTCAGGGTTATTCATCCTCAAACTTTATAAATTAGTACCTTTTACCCCCTCAGTTCACTTAAATGGTTGTTTAAGTTATATAAGGACTGAAATAAAGATAAAATAAAAGATGAAGAGCTAACTAACAAATTGACTTGATTTTTTCATTATTTCGATTATCTGCTTCAAGTTTCTCAATTTAAGCACTGTATAGTCTATACAATCCAATCAACATTCTACATCAAAATATAATTCATTTAATTCTAGTACCCAACTCGTTTAATAGAACTAGAAGTTAATGTGGGAAAAATGGCTAGTTAGTCCTTCATCCTCTGTTTTATATTCATTTTGGTCCTTATATAACCTAAATAGCCATTTAAGTAGTTGAGAGGGTAAAACATACCAATTTCAAAAGTTTGAGAAGTGAATGAACCTAAGTCAAAATTCAGGGAGGTAAAAGGTCTGAGTTGGCAAAATACAGGGGGCAAAAGGGTGTTATGCAAAAAAAAAAAATTATTGACAGTTTCTTGATGGTACCAAGTCTATAAAAAATGTTTCATTTTAGTCCTTAAACTATTAAAAATATTTCATTCTAGTACCTCATTGTCTTTAAGTGAAATTTGTTAGTTCAAGATAACTTTCTAATAACACATTTTAGATTCTAATTTAAATTATTGAGTAACTGTCTTCTAATAAATTTAATTTATACAATTATGTTTTATAGTTAATGAACAATACAAATCACCAATTTTTTCTATCTATAAATCAAATTTATTTCATTTAGGAACAAAAAACTACTAATTTTAGTTCCCTATTGATTGTAAAAAAAAAAAATTGTTATATAATTTAAATTTACTAGAAGAGAGTTACAGGATATTCAAATTAGAATTCTAAAATTTTTGTCAAACAATTATTCTGATTTTTAATAGGTTTGGGACAAAAATTAAATAGTCAATAAGTTAGAGACTAAAATAGATTATGAATTCTGAAATTTACCTAAACTAGGAGTGTGCTACTGTGCTTATCGTGGCATGCCAATCCCAAATCACTCTTACTATTTTCAGGTTAGCCCCAATTACAAAAGCTACTAGTATTGATTTTGTTTTCCCAATATACCGCAGATGCTATGTGAATATTAAATAGTTCAGATCACTTGCTTATAATCAACTTGTTGTAGTGTTAAAAGAGTTCATTGCTTTGAGAAAAAATTACTCCCCCATTCAACCTTTTAGTTTGGCGTGGAAACTAAGAAAATAGAAAAAAATTATGTGTTATTTTTATTTTTACCCTTAATGTTTTACACATGAATTTAGAAACTTGAAAAGAATAAATATTAAAATGATAATTTGAATTATGAAACATGAAAATATTGTAAAAATTTGAAATTGCTCAAAATAAAATATTTTACAATAGTTTTGAGACAAAAAGAGTATTACAATTCTTCTAACGGACCATGACCTAGGTTTCCTGAATTTGTCTACACCACATCAAGTTATTGAATTTGGTTGAGGCAGTATATCTTAGTATTGATATGCCATTTGGGAACATGGTGGCTAGATTTTAATTAGAGGTGGAGCTAGAAAATTTTATTGGTTGGGGCAAATAAACAATTAGAAATAACCAAAAAATCATCATATTTTAATTATAATTATATTTTTTTATATTCAAAAGTATTTGTATATGTTTCTGAAAAACGAGGTCTAGATACCCGTTTCTAAAAACATTGCATCATCAAGCCACATCGAGGTTTTTTTTCCCCTTACCTTTGTCCTTTGGCGGGGAGAGGCAAGGCAATACTGAGACTTGAACTTGGGTCTAGACACAAATAATGTCTACCGCTAGTTGGATTGAACTTCGAGGACAGTTACAAGGATCTCCAAAAACGTTTTACAAGTGTCTCCCTTGTAGAATTTTATGAAGGGATAATTATAATTTACCTTTTAAAATTTAGGTGGAATTATATTACCCCTTTCAGGCCAGCGTGATGAGATGGTGGTAATATGGTGCAACGGTGGCAATACAGTGAGATGGTGGCGAACCTGAGTTTTAGTGGTAGATCTAAATAAAAATTATTTGAGTTATTTTCTAATAGTATGCATACAAATAAATATTACTTTAGGTAACTTTTAGTTTTAGTTTGAAGTAAGTTGTCAAACTTTATTGATTTCAAAATAAAATATTTCTATAGTCACTAAATAAATATGCTTTGTACTTAATTTTAGATTGAATAAGTCTTTAAAATTATTTAGAAACTTCAAAAGTGAATTTTGAATAAGAAATATTACTATTACTTTTTTCAGGTAAAAAATAAAGATATTTAGTTAATTTTCCAAAAAGTAAAGGGTTGTCTCCCATTTTTCAAGGTAGATTACATAGAAATATACTAATTCTGGTGTTTTAGAATAAAATAATTAAAAGATATAAGAGTTTATAATTTTACACTAAAAAAAAGTAAAAAAAAATATACTCCCTCTGTTTCGCATCAATTGACCATTTTACTTTTTTTTTTTATTAAAGTTTGACTTGAACATACTTATATTAATATATATTGAAAAAAAATTCTTAAAAATGATATTTAGAAACTATAATATTTAAATATTCATTATCATATAAAATATTCATATTTTTATAATAAAATTTTAAAAATAAAATCATAAATTAATTGCTATTAATAAAAAATGCTAGTTTTTGTGAAATGAATGGAGTATTTTTTTTAATAATATTGACACTTCCATTAGAGATCAACATGACTTATTTGAAACTTTTGAACTTAACATGGTTTGCGAAGTTCAATGACTAGTAGGCTAACTCGTAAATTGAGGACTAATTATATCAATTAAGTAAAATTAAAGAGCTAATCTTGCATTTAAGCCATAATTTTAAGATAAGAAAAAAAATTACAAACAAAATTTATAATGAGTGCACATTCGGTTCCCATAATTTTTAGTAAATGTTTCACTGTAACCCCATCTTCGTATCCTTCCACCATATCTTTGGACAAAATTCATAATTGATCTCTAACTTCTGACAAAATAACTAAACTAGCACATTATATTATTGCATTTTCAAAATTCCTAGGGGTGTTACGACACCCCCGCCCCTTTATGGTTCCCTCACTGCCCCTTGCCCTCTTGTTGATAAATATACACTTTATTATTATATGAAAAGGTATGACATGTTAAATTGAATCTTAGGATGTTTTTCAGTAAAGTTTTAATTCGATTTCAATTTTAATTAAATATTAACCTGTTTATGAAATAATTATTCTATTTATTCATTTTCCTTTTTATAATTTTACTTTATTACTGGCCTGGTGCTTTAGTAAATTTCGAAGGGATTACTTAACATTTATAAAATAAATTAAAAATTTTGCAATAGTATATTCTCCACTTGGTGTACGCCTCCTACATTTCATAAAATTACATATTTATAAAATAAATTTATGCACTCATAGAAAAAGATTAGAGATTCATGCAATAGAGTTAGACATTTGTAAAATAAATTTAGTACATTCATAAAATAATACTCCATCAATCTCAAGTTATTTACAACATTCACTTTTTAACAATTAATCTATAATTTTTTTATTTTTAACATTTTAATATATAAATAAAAAAATTATATATAAATGATAAATAAAAACTTATAGTTTGTAAATATATTTTTTTGAATTTTTTCTAAAAAATAATAATATGAATAAATTCAAGTCAAACTATTAAAAAATATCAAATGTTAAAGAACATGGGATGACAGAAGTATGAATTAATGGTAAAAAAATAATACAATTTTAGTTATTTGTTACCTTGTTTTTTTTATAAAAAAAACAATGTACAGCATTATTTGATGATAAAAAGAATTATGTGAAGAGAAATGACTGAGAATTTGAATCCCAATCAGATCAGGTATGACTGGCTCGCTATTCTTGTGTTTATGTTGAGGATTCGTAGGGTGGAGACAAGTGGGGAAATTGCTTCAATTTTTGGCTCTTGGTTTTCGTAAATAATCTAAGGCAATGAACCCTCAGTTTTTTTTTTTTTTGCAATAGACAAAAAGAAGAAGTTGAAGAAGAAGATTTGTAAAGTGGTAAAAAGCCACAAAAAGGAAAATAAAAACTGCAATTAATTTCCGTAAAAACTGGCTTCACACGCTAACCGGTACGTGCATGAACAATGAAATGCAGAAAATTGTCCTTGTTTTGAACTTAACCTCTTCTATGTAAATGAAAGTTCAATGACACTTTTGTTCAAAAAATAATCCCAACAGATCCTTCACTTGACGTGATAATTTAGAACATGATTGGAAAGGAAGAAACTAATAATTTCCTAAAAGAAAGAAGAAATTGTCATATATAAATCGAGTGAAGTAGATACATCTTAATTTTGACCCAGCAAACAATCCAAAAGGAAAATGCCGGTCCATTCCATTATTTAATTCGATAGAGATGGGAAAACCAAATCATGGTCTCAACATTAATCCGCCGTTTCAAATTCAACTGCACGCAGGAAAATGGAAGTCAAGAGAGATCCAAAAGTCCTGGTTCATGGAAAGCACGGCAGATATTGAAATCAGAAAAGGTAAAGGCAACACAGGCTGTAGAGTAAAAATTTATTATTTCCGTTTCAAAATGTTTGCCCTTTTTTTACGTGTCACTTTTGCTTAATTATATATATTTCCTCCATCCCGTATTGTTTGAAATAAATGATTTTATACGAAGTTCTAGGTGAGGCTTGTGAAAGCACGCATTTTGCTAATATGCCCTATGTCTCCGTGTCTGTCTCTGCATCGCTCCATCGGTCTCGATTCATCGATCAATCTTATCTCCTTGATTCATCGATTGGTTTCGTTGCCTCGATTCGTCACGTTGATTGGAGATCCTTTGGTCATCTCTGCCTGTTGTCTGTCATCGCCTTCATTTGTCGTCTGTTGTCACCTTCATCGATCATTTGTCGTCGCCTCCATCGATCATCTCCATCTTCGGTTGTTTGGCCATTGCTCGCCTCAATCTATTGTCTCCTTCATCTGTTGTCCGCTTTTGTTTGTTGCCATCGCCTCCGTCTATCAACTCATCGTTGTCATCTCTGTCAGTCTATCCACGCTTAGATCGAAGCAAAAAACAAAACGGAGACATTGACTATAGGTTTTAGGGTAGAACAAAATAATGAAGAGATGGGAGAGGGTATAATGGTAAAGAAACATGGTAAAACTTACTTAAAAAAAAATATTTCAAAGAATTTGAGACAACCCAAAATGGAAAGTGTTTCAAAGGATATGAGATAAATGAAGTATTTAAAATATACTAGGATTGCCTAACATACTTATATTACACAATAATATATAGGGCAATTTACAATTATCTCATGAGGTATGCCCTAACCTACAATTTGCTCTATCTATTTTTAGAAACTTACACTTTACTCTATATATTTTTATATTGTCTGATAACAACTTCTGAAACTGTATTTAAATTATATAATAATCATCTTCAAATAATTTCATTTTCTTTAATATTTTTTTTATAGTTAATAGACATTTTCAATTATTAGTTTTTCCTTTCTGTAAATGTATTTTTCTCTCTATAATTACATGTTAGTATTTTTTACAGGTCAGTTAGCTGTACAAAAAAATATCATAAATCTTGAAAATTATTAGAACATTATTATTAGATAGTTTAAAATAGGGTTTCAGAAGTTGTTGTCGGATACTATAAAATAAATAGGGGTAAAGTGTAGGTTTTTAAAATAGAGGGGGCAAAGTGTAGGTTAGACTAAACCACAATGGGATTTTTGTAATTTTTCCTAATATTTATTAAAAAAAAGTATAAAAAAAAAAAAGTAAACATCTTAGAATGGTCAAAAGTATTAATCCGTAACTTAGTAAAAGTCGATAGACTCCGCATAACTGTCATGTCCCAAAAACCTTTCCTTTTCAGTTTTGTTTTAATCTTTCCCACCTTCACAATTTCTTATTATATTCCAATTCTCCCATTTTTAATTTCTTTTTCTTCCCCGTCCGTCAAGTCAATTTACTTTTATCTCTTATTTCCCAAACTAATGTTATTTTTTAAAAAAATTTAAAATTTATACAATTAAACCAAACAATATATACTTCATAAAAAATTGGGTTTTTACACTAACAACGTGTTTTACCATATCGTGAATTAGGTAACACAAGGTTCAAAAGGTCCGCACGTTGCGGCAGTCATATAGTATCATAATATTAAGTAAAATAATAATACAGAAAAGCAATAAAAAAAGTTTGGGGACCCATAAAGAAAATGTAAAAAGCTTATGCATTAAGAGTTTAACAACTAACTTATGAAAAGTTAAAGAAAAAAATCTCTATTTCACTAAAAAAATAAATAAACCATGGTGACTACTGTTTTTGTTTAGAAAACAACACACCATAAAAAAAATCAGGGGATCAAACAAAAACACTATAATTAAGTAGTTACTAAGTTTAGGGTCCAAAACACCAAGATGATGAAACTCAGGTCTAATATAGAAAATGGAAACAATATAGGACTGGAAACGAGTTTCACAAAAAAGAAACATGAAACAAAATGAAAGTGAGAGAATGGCAACACAGGCCCTCAAAAAGCTATTGTCTTTTAAAAATATACCCAAACTTCTAAATTAATCAATTGCGTAAAAAAAAATGATGTGAAAGGGCGGGCTGCATCCCAACCCAAAAAAGAGGGGCAAAATCGAAGAGACATTGTAGGTTTACTGTTTATTTAAACAATAGCCAAAAATGGCTTTTAGTATATAGTATGTGCATGTTCTCGCTTTCATTGATTTTGACTTTTAGAGATAGGGAGCAAGTGAGGGTAAACTTGACTTGGGGGTCAAGTAAGGGTAGCTTATCGGTTAATTAAGATGTTATTTTTACACATATGTGGTTTGGAACTAAGGGTCTGTTTTTTCGCAAAATTAGATTCGAAAATTCGTGTTAATTCAAAAATGTCGGCGGGCATAAGGAAGCGTGCCGGGTCGGGTAAATGTGGCGGGTATGAAATTGTTTAGTATTTTCAATTTTGCCACCCCGTAAAACCTAAAGTCTCGCTTTCTCTCCCTTTGGTTCCAGACCAGAAATCCGTGTCGGCCGCCCTTCGTCTGAGGCACCTCCGTATGTCCTCCGCCTCCGCCACATCGCGTCTCTCTATCCAGTGACACTGAGCGTCGTGGAGCTGTCGCCTGAGGTTCGATTGCTCATCCTTGTTGCCTAAGGTCAGTAATTTTTTTTCCCCTAATCGTATCTGTTACTCTTCTCTCCGTCTCTGATTTCCACTTTATCTTCCGGCAATCGGTGTCGGCGTACCAGTCCCCGTTCCCACCTAGTCGCGTTCGGTGACGCGTTGGCCGGTTCCATCCTGTCTCCCTCTGGCTAGTGTCTGTCTCCCTCAATTTTCTTCTCTCTGCCCCTCTTATCTCTCTACTCAGTGTCGCCGGCGTCGGAGATTGATTCGTGGGGCTGCGGGCTGCTTGTTCTGGTAAGTACCTCGGTGAACTTCTTTCTTGATGTGATTTTGGTTCTTGGGTCCTGCTCTGGTTCTGGTTTATTCTGTTATTCTTGTTCCGATTTTGGATGTTATTGTTAATTAGTAGATAGTAGGAAGGCTAGAGGGAAATTCATATCAGCCTTCAACAGACCAAAATTTCCCACTCTGACACGCCCAGTTCTGCTCAGGAAATTGCTGCCGGGTAATTGATTGAAAGTTGAGTTCTGAAAGCGGAGCAAAAATTGGAGATCTTGAGGAAAATAAACTAACCTCTTGTGTTCCTTAGGGATGGTAGATTCAGAATTTGCATAAGATTGTAGCTATTAAAACAAGAAAAATGTTTCAGATTTTAGTCTTACAAGTATTGAGAAGTAGATAAGCAGGTTTCCAGCAGATCAGAAACATTTATTGATTCTTGAAATTGCTGGCCTTGATTGGCTTTTCCAGGCAATTTATCAAGCAGCTGAAACACAGGTAGCAGCTTCCTCTCTCTGCAGTTCCATTCAACCAAAAGACCCCAACACTCGTTCTCTGGTTTAAACCCAACCTCTGCCAGTCCAAGCAATACAGTTACTGCATCATCAACCTTCCCAGCTTTACAAAACTGAATCAGCAACTCGTTCGAAGTTGCATGATGGGGCCAAAATTTCCTATCCAACATCAGACGCAACACATCCTTTGCCTTCTCCAACTCACCACTCTGGGACAACAGATTCAGCACAATCCTGTAACTTGCTTTGTTCAGATAAACCCCCTGATAAGGTAGATTCTCAAGCATATCAATAGCTTCCTCAAACCTACGTTCCCTGCACAATCCTCCCAATATCACATTAAAGGTTACAACATCAGCTTTACACTCCTTTTCTTTCATCTCTCTTAGCAACTCCAAAGCTCCATCAGTTCTGTTGCCTATTTCGGCATTTAGCATAGACCAGGGGAGGGGAGAGAGGTAAATTAGAGATTTAAGCAGCAAACATGTGAATATTTTTATCTATTTTCTCATAATATCTGAATATTGATTCGATTACCTCTCGTTTCAGAATAAGCTGACATTTTCCTTATTTCTATACATATGAACATACGCATTGGAATACATATGAAATGTTTACCTAAAGTTGAATAAGCAGTAAGATAAATATTTTTCATAAATGCAGTTCTGTCGTTGTGTTATACATTTGTGATGCATTTGATTGTAAAGGTTCATACTCTGGCGTCACCTGAGTTTGTTTTTAATTTTGCGTTACCATTCATTTGCCTTAGCATCTAGCCTTATCTTTGGCTGAGAAAATATGTTCTGTTGCAAAATTGAATATCAGAATATTTTTTAACCATACTAATTTATTTATTTATTTTAACTTCTTATGTAGTATGTATTTTATAACTACCGAAACTTACCCCATTCACATATAAGCTGGAGATTATATGCTCTCAAGCTGCCATTTATGTATTGTCTTCGCTTATGCTTTGTTTATGGTTTATCTTTTGACAGTATGATTCTGATGACACACCGATTGACTAATCGATCAAGCCTGTAGTTTAAAAGCTGGAACCGAAGGTTTGCAAAGGCCATGCTAGGGTAATTATACCAGGGGTCTTACCCTGGTTTGAGTGTACACTCTGCCTTTTTCATCTCTTCCTGAATTTCTTGCCTACTGACATTCATTGATCATTCATTTGGGACTTTTGTCACTATTTTTTTCAGGAATGGGATTGGTTGCTGGGATTGAGTTGTGTTTGTGGTCATTTGCTACACGCCTTGCAAACCTTTACTATTTGTTCTGCCAGATGCTCTGAAATCCCTGTCTCTTCAGTTTTGCTTGCTGCTGGTATATAGGTAGTTTTTTAGCTTTATTCATGTTAAATTACTCCCATATCCATTGCTTTCATTTTGGCTGATGAGAAAAGTTGCTCACTTACAGAGAATTGGTTTATATTAGTTGTTAAACATGCGGTACTTGCATTTCTGTGGTTGTGTTATACTTGAGTCCTTCAGAAGGATATGAATTAGTAACCATAAAAGAAATCATTGCCTGGGATTTGAGGATACTGCTATTGTGTTGGGTTTGTTTGCTATGTAGTAATGTCCTTTTTCAAATTTGGAAAGATGTTATGTGGCTTAAGTATACCAAATTGTTACCGGTAATAACTTTTTCTAGAATCCTTATTTCGATCTTGAATTTCCATAGTCCTCTTTGGGTTCACCTGCTATTTGCTTGATTGTTTAATTCCTTCTATTCTGCGAACTTTGAGTATGAGTTGGCTCTTTTTTTATGGAATGACCACATTTTTTTTAACTGAAATGTTGTAATTGTCGTGACTGTAATACTGACCTGGTATTTATTGTTTTATGCAGTTCATAACTCGGCAATGTCTGCAAGCACTGGAATACTTGCATGATATGGGCATTATTCACTGTGACCTTAAGCCTGAAAAAAATCTTGTCAAAAGCTATAGGAGATGTGAGGTAAAAGACATTGACCTTGGAAGCAGTTGCTTTCGGACTGAACACAGAAGTCATTGTGATCAAGGGGTACTACAGAACACAGTATAAGAGTTTAAAGGGGTACTACAGAACACAGAAGTCATTGTGATCAAGTTATGGGTTACATTAGTTCTTGATGTTATGCCACTGGTGTCAGTGATTCGGTTGTTGTAAATGGCTTTTTGTTTGGCAGTTATTGTAGGCGTATATGGATTTTTGGTTGACAATTATGTTGCGTTTGGCATTCTTAAGTGAGTTGTTACGGATCAGATTGTACATGGATTTGATATAATGTTCACTATTGCCAATGATGTTTGTACATGGATTTGACTGAATTATCTGATGAATACATTCACCCTTATGAAAGCAATGGCGTGTAGATAGAAAATGCTGTTAAATGATTAAGTCAGTTCTGTCCCATAAATAGGTCTACATGTCCACATTATATACTGCAAAGATACTGATGCTTATATGGAAACCACACAACATGAGTGGGGAACCACACTCTGCGCATTCTTTTCACTTCTTATTACAAAGTGGGTGTATCAGCTAAAGCTGTGTCGTCCTCGTCCGCATGACTGTTGCCGTCGCATCCTTCTCCCTTGACTTAGGGTTCGTGCAATTTCATCCCTAACGTGAGCCATTACGTTCCCATCCAAATGCACCTCCTCAGAAGGTAGTGAATTATCTATTCCCACATCATGTTGCGTATACCTCCCCTGCATTGCACTTGCAATATCTTCATCATCAGCATTGTAGTTTCGAATGAAGTTGTGCAACGCAGCAGTGGCAACAACTAATTTGACCTGAACTGTTGCATCAAATTCATGCATCAATCTCAGAATTTTCCATTTCTTCTTCCAAACCCCTATTGTTCTCTCTATGATATTTCGCAACGATGCATGATTGTAATTAAACTCCTACTCCATTCCCATCGGAGGTCTGCCGTCAAAGTCTAATGGATGATATGGAGCTGTCCTATATGGAGCCAAAAAGCCAGGGGTGTTTGCATATCCGGAATCCATAAGATAGTATTTCCCTGGATAAGGGAGAAATAAACACTTTTATTATGTTCAGTTATATATAAAGCAATGTGACAAAAAAGGTAGTATTACCAAAGCAGAAATGGCGGCCATTTTTTTGAACATGTACCTTCTGGTGGAAATGGGAATCCAGAAGTCGAGTTGCCCATACTATTTCGTAGAACAGCCATGTCATGTTGCGACCCGGGTGTGCCAGCATACACACGGATGAACCTCATGTCCCAATCACACACGACAAGAACGTTCTGCGTCGGCTCTCCCTTTCGGTCAATGTAGTAGTGACGTAGATCTTCGGATTCAACTATAGCAGGAATGTGTGTTCTGTCAAGAGCCCCTATGGCATTATAAAACGGCTGGCATCTTGCCGTCACATATTCCGAAGCAGTAGACAATGTTGAAGCGGCTGGTCTTATAACATCCTCTGCCAGTTTACATACAGCTTCCAAAACAACTTTGTACCACACATTTATTGTTGAGGCCGAATGTTCGTACCAGCGACCAAGTCTGCGTTGTGTGTCTCCATACGCGCACAAGCTGAGAAAAATTGCCAATGCCTCATGTTTAGTCATGCTATTTGATCCATGAAACCCGTAATGTTGAACCAAGGTATTATGCAACTCCCAAAAACAAGGCACAATCATTCGATATTCATCAAAAAAATCGTCAAGCCTTTCTGTTAATTTCTAGAACAATTGTTCCCCTGTTTGAATGGGTTCTCTATTTGTTTGTTGCTCTGATTGTGAACTCCCAGATCCATCCGCTATAATATCCTCAATCGCCGCTCTTGATATTGTGTCATTCTCTGTTACTTTCCTCTGACCTAACAACGTTTTAAGTCGTCGTATAATGTTGCGCATCCTTATTGGTGTAATTAACAACCCAAATACATGAATGGCAACACAAACAAGGTATACTTTGATTCAAAGAACGGCACAACCTCGACCTGAAAAGAGTGTACCACATGACTTCAGTGTCAGAAGGCCGACACTTTAAAAGAAATGAATCAAATGTATGATGAGTCGTGCATGGCTCATGCGAGTGACTGTAACACTAACACGTTACAAACAACAGTAATCATCAGCAATTTACAGGTTTGGAACTCATTGGTACAAACTCAGACCGTTCCATCATTACGGGACTCATCCTAACTAGTATTAGTAACAAGCAATCAGTTCAAACTTCATCAAACAACACTACCGTTTAAACATACATAGTGTTTATTGAAGGAAAACATGGATCATTCTCTACGGCAACCGATGGGGAAAATAGCTAAACATGCCCTGCTCAGATGGCCCCTCCCCCTCGTTTTTGTACCTGAGCTCACAGCCAATGCATCTGAGCCTCCGTAGAACCACAACAACCTCGAAGAAACACAGGAATGGCTCTCTCATTCTCCATGAAAAAATCATACGCTGCCATCCAAAATGGATCCGCACAAGTAACACCCGGTAACTCCGCTACCTTGCTCATAACGACTCCTATGTCATTTGGATCGGACATTGCTTGAGCAAGCTCATTCCATTCCTCCTTTCGGCCTGTGGTGAGGTAGTCACTTATTTTTGAAAGAGCTTCTATTCGCTCACGATCGCCAGACTTCCGCTTACGTCCGCTGGATTTTCAAGTAGAACGGGGCTCCTCATGTGAAATGCCCACGGGAGGGACATGGGAAGGGCCGGCAGCATGGAAAGGGACATGGGAAGCGCCGACAGCATGGAAGACACCTGAATTCTGTGCTGCCCGTCTTGGGATCGATGACCTCATACCCTCTGGCTGGTCTCTACCATTGGGGACATGATGGATCGGCTCTTGGGTCTCAGTATCCCCAACATCTTCTGCAACAGAGTCCGCTGAATCCCCATTCAAGTTAGGGATGCGCGGATTGCTACCCATCTGTGCAGACCAACCAAATCCTGACAAATCTCGAACAGGAGCAAACATCCTCTCCATGTCAACCAAGTTGGGTATCTGCTTACCCCTGAGTGTAGCTGCCAGTGGGTTTTGCTGCAATTAAAAGTTACAGGGACATGTCATTTTATAGTTATTCAAAATGGAAGAAGTAGAACAAGCAGTATAGCAATAGCCTTTAAAAAAAAAAAAGATCGTTCTTTGTGAAAAGTTACCTGAATTCGAGCTTCCCACCAATCATCATCTGCTAGTATGGTTCCCTGCTCATAATCCCACCCTAGCCCAGTCATAGAGCCTAGTAGTTTCTTAGTCTCCTTATAGGTATTCTTTAGTAGCCTCCACTTATTCTTAATCTGGACCTTGCTATATGGCAAACCAGTTTCCTGCCGGAAACCATTAAAAATGTAGGTCCAGCCATTTTTTGTTAAATGGCCACCTTTATTAAGTTCTGCTCAGCCGCTTCTGCAGCCCACCAACAGAAAATGTCGGTGGTAGCCGGGTCCCAATCAGCCCGTGGCCCTCTAACAATCTCCTCAGGATCCCATTATGACCACGAACATTGATGCCAAACATTATAGCTCGTTTCCTCAACTTCCAAGGGAACCCACATAGATGTGTGTCACATGGCATACTAGTCATAACACAGCATTAACAAACACAAACATCTTAAGATGTACCCAAAATACAAAATCTGTAAACTACGATGTTAATTAGCAGCATGATCATGGACAATGCATGTATGATTCATGGGTACGAGATAACATCAAAGAAAATCATGCTGAAAAACAGTGGGAAATTACCCAGTAGCTTTTGACAGAAATGCAAGTGGGAGAAAAGTCTACAACTCTGTTACGCAGCTTCATATAATACTTCAGACAGATCCTAGGCACGCTTATGATTTTGCACCCTATCCAAGAGTTAAATGAGAAGCACCTAAAACAAAAAACCCTGGTTATATACAGGCAGTCGTAACAGGATGCAATGAACAGAAATATAATTGGTAAGCACTCTTATTCAATCAAGTATAATACATCCAAACAAATGCAACTAGCGCATCTTAAAAAATTAATATAAACCATGTAGCAATGTTTTGAGCAATAGTACGCTATAATACACAAAGCAGCTGGTCTTAGGTAGTTGGTTAAGGTACATAACATGAAGGGTACATTTCTACAGTAAGCAATTAAGGAGAAGAGAAACCATTTAAATTCAAGAAGTCATAGAGCCTAGTAGTTTCTTTGTCTCCTTGTAGGTATTCTTTAGTAGCCTCCACTTATTCTTAATCTGGACTCCTGGATGTGTATATAAGTGACATTGAATAGCTCATAATATTGTGTACAGTAGGTGGCAGAATATTCAACAATAAAATGAGCAATGTCAATGGAAGAAACACGTGTCTTAGTTGAGAAGTACCATACAATTCAAAAACTGGAAATGAAAACAAAACCCAGGCAATGATTTGTTTTATAGTTACTAATTCATATCCTTCTGAAGGACTCAAGTATAACACAACCACAAAAATGCAAGTACCGCATGTTTAACAACTAATATAAACCAATTCTGTGTAAGTGAGCAACTTTTCTCATCAGCCAAAATGAAAGCAATGGATATGGGAGTAATTTAACATGAATAAAGCTAAAAAACTACCTATATACCAGCAGCAAGCAAAACTGAAGAGACAGGGATTTCAGAGCATCTGGCAGAACAAATAGTAAAGGTTTGCAAGGCGTGTAGCAAATGACCACAAACACAACTCAATCCCAGCAACCAATCCCATTCCTGAAAAAAATAGTGACAAAAGTCCCAAATGAATGATCAATGAATGTCAGTAGGCAAGAAATTCAGGAAGAGATGAAAAAGGCAGAGTGTACACTCAAACCAGGGTAAGACCCCTGGTATAATTACCCTAGCATGGCCTCTGCAAACCTTCGGTTCCAGCTTTTAAACCACAGGCTTGATCGATTAGTCAATCGGCGTGTCATCAGAATCATACTGTCAAAAGATAAACCATAAACAAAGCATAAGCGAAGACAATACATAAATGGCATCTTGAGAGCATATAATCTCCAGCTTATATGTGAATGGGGTAAGTTTCGGTAGTTATAAAATACATACTACATAAGAAGTTAAAATAAATAAATAAATTAGTATGGTTAAAAAATATTCTGATATTCAATTTTGCAACAGAACATATTTTCTCAGCCAAAGATAAGGCTAGATGCTAAGGCAAATGAATGGTAACGCAAAATTAAAAACAAACTCAGGTGACGCCAGAGTATGAACCTTTACAATCAAATGCATCACAAATGTATAACACAACAACAGAACTGCATTTATGAAAAATATTTATCTTACTGCTTATTCAACTTTAGGTAAACATTTCATATGTATTCCAATGCGTATGTTCATATGTATAGAAATAAGGAAAATGTCAGCTTATTCTGAAACGAGAGGTAATCGAATCAATATTCAGATATTATGAGAAAATAGATAAAAATATTCACATGTTTGCTGCTTAAATCTCTAATTTACCTCTCTCCCCTCCCCTGGTCTATGCTAAATGCCGAAATAGGCAACAGAACTGATGGAGCTTTGGAGTTGCTAAGAGAGATGAAAGAAAAGGAGTGTAAAGCTGATGTTGTAACCTTTAATGTGATATTGGGAGGATTGTGCAGGGAACGTAGGTTTGAGGAAGCTATTGATATGCTTGAGAATCTACCTTATCAGGGGGTTTATCTGAACAAAGCAAGTTACAGGATTGTGCTGAATCTGTTGTCCCAGAGTGGTGAGTTGGAGAAGGCAAAGGATGTGTTGCGTCTGATGTTGGATAGGAAATTTTGGCCCCATCATGCAACTTCGAACGAGTTGCTGATTCAGTTTTGTAAAGCTGGGAAGGTTGATGATGCAGTAACTGTATTGCTTGGACTGGCAGAGGTTGGGTTTAAACCAGAGAACGAGTGTTGGGGTCTTTTGGTTGAATGGAACTGCAGAGAGAGGAAGCTGCTACCTGTGTTTCAGCTGCTTGATAAATTGCCTGGAAAAGCCAATCAAGGCCAGCAATTTCAAGAATCAATAAATGTTTCTGATCTGCTGGAAACCTGCTTATCTACTTCTCAATACTTGTAAGACTAAAATCTGAAACATTTTTCTTGTTTTAATAGCTACAATCTTATGCAAATTCTGAATCTACCATCCCTAAGGAACACAAGAGGTTAGTTTATTTTCCTCAAGATCTCCAATTTTTGCTCCGCTTTCAGAACTCAACTTTCAATCAATTACCCGGCAGCAATTTCCTGAGCAGAACTGGGCGTGTCAGAGTGGGAAATTTTGGTCTGTTGAAGGCTGATATGAATTTCCCTCTAGCCTTCCTACTATCTACTAATTAACAATAACATCCAAAATCGGAACAAGAATAACAGAATAAACCAGAACCAGAGCAGGACCCAAGAACCAAAATCACATCAAGAAAGAAGTTCACCGAGGTACTTACCAGAACAAGCAGCCCGCAGCCCCACGAATCAATCTCCGACGCCGGCGACACTGAGTAGAGAGATAAGAGGGGCAGAGAGAAGAAAATTGAGGGAGACAGACACTAGCCAGAGGGAGACAGGATGGAACCGGCCAACGCGTCACCGAACGCGACTAGGTGGGAACGGGGACTGGTACGCCGACACCGATTGCCGGAAGATAAAGTGGAAATCAGAGACGGAGAGAAGAGTAACAGATACGATTAGGGGAAAAAAAATTACTGACCTTAGGCAACAGGGATGACCAATCGGACCTCAGGCCACAGCTCCACGACGCTCAGTGTCGCTGGATAGAGAGACGCGATGTGGCGGAGGCGGAGGACATACGGAGGTGCCTCAGACGAAGGGCGGCCGACACGGATTTCTGGTCTGGAACCAAAGGGAGAGAAAGCGAGACTTTAGGTTTTACGGGGTGGCAAAATTGAAAATACTAAACAATTTCATACCCGCCACATTTACCCGACCCGGCACGCTTCCTTATGCCCGCCGACATTTTTGAATTAACACGAATACAAAGTCCTGTGGAAGCTTTAGCTACCCCCCACAAAGACGGTTTATGTCTGCTGTAAGTGCTTGTTAGTGGGGCCCTAACTTGTTTAGGTTAATGAAAATAAGCACGGCAGTGGAGCACTACCTAGCTATTTACGAAGCTATTTGGTAGACTAACATCCTCGGTTATGACAAAAAATCACGTTTAATTTGATAAGCATTAGCTTCGTAATTTGCTTTAAATCAGTGATTAAGGTTAAATTGTGGTTTCTAATGCGAGCAAATAGCTAGTACAATAGGTCAGTTCAACTAGTAGTTAGCGAATCTGATAGATCATTTATGTACTTAGCCCAGTTAAGGGAGAAGACCTGTCTAGAGCAGTTAGCTGTTCGGCATGCAGAAGCAAAAATAGTGAGGATAGAAGTCAGTGCAATTCAAGGCGGAACCATGGAAGAGTTGGAAGACCTCTGAGTTTAAGTCAGCAGTTGCTTCAAGAGGAAGAAGAATGGTTCACACGTTTCCTTTACACGAGCCTGTACATGAATTCTAGCAGCTAACCAAGCTCTCTCACAAACATGTACGTGTTCCTATGCTCCTCGATTCTGAACAGTTTAGTTGATCATATAAGTGTTAGAGTTTGTTCTAGTTAAGTTGCATGGCTAATATAGTAACGTTCTATGATGTAAATCAAAGAAGAAAAAATAAGTTATGTGGCTTGAAATGCCAGAAACTTAGCCTGCTATAAAATTAAGGAGCAACTAGTAGAAGTTTTGTTTCCAAGAATTGTGAAACCTTGCTGATATTAAACATCTCACTCTTGTACCTCAAATTTCTGGGTAGCTGCTAAAGTCAGCTAGCTGTGCTGCTATAACAAGCAAGTCTGTTGTGTTACAGACGCATTTGGGTTATGTGGTAAATTGAGAAGATTAGCCTAATTATAATTAGGTTCTGAAAATTTGGAGTGGAATAGCTATTCTGGATTTTATATAGCCATTATGTACAGTTTGTAGCCAGGCCTACCTAACAAGGGACTTAATTGGTTGTCGAAGAGACTTGGGGGACTGAATTGCGTAATTGAGAAGTTTCTGTTTAGTGGTGGACTGGACGAAGACCTGCATGACAGAATTATGAGCACTGGACTTAATTGTAAACAAACAAAGAGGTCAGGGGCTAAGTAAGGCTTTGTCTTAATAGTTGACCTTTAAGTGGTCCTAATTTCTTCCTGAAGCTAGTCTCAGGCAGAGAAACAACAAGAAACGTATGAAATTAGAAGCTGCAGCAATTGGTTTCGAATTGTATCAGATTTTGCTCTTGGTTCAAGAAGAAAAAGGGGTTGACTTCGTCAATACGCAAAAAGATTGCTGCCTTTGTTGGTGGCTGCTGTTCCCAAGGGAGATTGAAGGTGGATTTTTGGTGTTTAAGGCGGCCATATAGGGTTGAGGACACAGGCAACAAGTCTGGTTTGGTCTGGCTGAATTTTGGCTCGGCCAACACAAGGGCTTGGTGAATTCCAAAAACAAGGCAGAGCTGGATGCTGGATGCTGGATTTCAAAGGCGGAAATCTTATGGTAAGGAACACGGCCTTCTCTACCTGGTTAGTGTATTTTGTACATGCGATGGTTAAATTAGCTTGCATGCTTGTGGAGAGGATAGGGAGGCTGTAGGACAATGAATGTTTTGGATGAATATAGCTCTTCTAAGGGGTTTGCTTAACTGGTAAGTGGATTTATCGGGGGGCTAAGCTTGGAGCTTAGTGCAGGAACAAAGTGTGAGACCAATTCTTGTCTAGTGTAGAACCATTGTGGTTTTTCTGGCAAGCTTCAGGGGGAGTGCATCCGGAGCACAGTGTAGGCCTAGTGTATCATTTGGAAACCCCTTCTATAGTGTTGAGCTAAGTGTAATAAGTGAAAAAGGCTCGCAGTGTAGCTCTGAACAAGCTTCCGATTGTCTGTTTAATTCTGTGGTTTCTGCTTGACTTTTGAAGGCTGGTTGCTGTTTGTTTATGTGGTTGTTGTTATTACTCTTGTCTCTGCTTGTCTTTTGCTTTTGTGCTGGTTAATGTCAGCTTATCATTCTGATAGTGTTTTAACATCAGTTACTGGTTCCTTAGTGGGTTTTCAACAGAAAACTCACCCCTGACTGTACTATTGCAGGTTAAAGATTTCAAGCTAGCTTCTGTGGTTAAAATCTGTTAATTGGCTTATTGTTGCAGTTTAGCTAGCTTGATAATGATCGTGGATACTTTAACTTTTCATAGCACATTCTCTGAACTGACTATAGCTGAATTGATAAGTGTTAGCACTGAATTGTGTGTAGTGTACTGCTGTGGGCTTTTACTTAGGATAGTGGACTGGAACCCTTTTCAGAAGGTGATGGCATTGGAGTCAAGTCCTGGCTAAAGAGTTTCTGTACCCGAGTTTCCTGCATTGGACAGTGCCTAGGCAAGTGTTAGATGTATGTTTATAGAGGCTGTTTCAATAGTTTGGTAATAAAGACATACATGAAATGTTTCAGACCTATTGTTTAATTTGGAACTTCTGGAAGAAATGTCCATTATGTAACTATTGTTTATGGAATACAAGTTCCTTCCGTTTCCTGATTGGTGGTTTAACCTTAACAGCAGAAAACTGTTATTTTCAAGTAAGTTTGACTAAGATTTGACTTCCTGTTTTGTGGTGAGATTTGAAGTGAAACTTGGCACACAAGCTTATTTTCATATATGAAACGTGACCAAGTATTAAAACAGGCTTTGCAAGTCAAATTCTGAGATTGAGTGAACTAAGTTGATTTCTGCATACAACTTCAGAATCAACTGTCTTAAGCAGGAAACCACTGATCTATTGCTAACTATTTCTCTAATAAGTCTGAATCATGCATGTAATAAGTTGCAAGGGTTGAGAGACTAAGCCTTCCATGTAATCCCAAAGTGGGACCCCAGTGGGGGGCTGAGCTTAAGGGCTTGTCACCATCTTAGCTGGTGGAAGAAGTTGCTGGGTTGAGTTGCCGCTGCACGTCTGCTGAAGTAAGAAAATGAGGACTAATTTGTGCTCAAGTATGTAGCAAGCTGTGCTCACCAGACTACTACTTTATGTAGTTAGACTAAGGCCTGAGACCTCATCTTTGTACTCCATATACCTTGGGATATGTCCTTACTGTTGTCTTCCTAGACTTGTTTACATGATTTGTTAGCAGAGGGGGTTTCTTGAGGAAAAACTATGATTTTGTTCTTTTAAAAGAGTTGACTGCTAAAACTGCAGGTTGGACCAAAGAGCAAATGCTAAAATTTGGCTTCAGAGTAAAGCAGATTCCTTCCTGGACCATTGAAGATCGGATTACACTAGAAAACAGGACTGGATAATCGTGAATTCCCCAGGATATTTTCACAAGTTCATAAGCAGGCGAGAAGAAGACCAGAGTATGAAAACCCAAAGATTTCTACCTGAAGCATCATCCTGCTAGTAACCAAGACTTGCCAGTGGAGTTGTGCCAGATTGCGTCTACACAAGCTTGGCATCACATCCCTCATCAACAACAGCGTCAATCAGTGTCTGCTTATTTTGCTGAAAGCAGAAATAGATGAAGAATCATGCAATATCAGCCACATTTGATTAAATCTATAGCCTCTTAAAAACAAATTCCTGTTTGACCAAAAAAGTTTACTGCAGCCATCTCTGGAACTCTCTGAATGGCAAGTAAAAGAGCCAAAACTACAGACACAACCTTTCTTTCTGTCATATGCATATAAATTTAATGTATTTGCGTACCATTTAGCCACAAATTTACCGGAGTCAACCTTAAAGTCAAAATATGCTGAAAGTATCTACTCTTTTGGGGTAGTAATATTTATATGCAGTGTGACACAAAATATAACAGGTAGAATTTTTTTTTTTTTTGTTGGTTCATTGTCTAAGTTTCTGGTTGCAAGTACACTTTCATTTCTGGACGTACTGTAAATAAGTAACTAAACCCTGTAAAAAGAAAAATAGCACCTTGAACTTCACTCAATTGGTACAGGTGCATGTACCTAACTTTCACTCAATCTTGGGTCGCGTTCGGGTAGTGTGCCGTGGGTACGTTCACGACGGCTGCACGTCGGAAGTTATAAACTTTTCAATGGACTTTTTCCGACAGCTAGTTGTCGGAATATCCCCCCCTTTCCCGTTGTGGACAAAATCTGAAACTTCTAAATTTTCTCCGCCAAAAAATTAAACTCTTTATACCACCGTTATAAAACTCCTACTTCTGTAACAAAATCTTAATTTTCACTCTTGGTTGATTCTTCTGTGTGCCCGGCGCACGCGTAAGCCAACTCCCCAAAGTTCTTTCTTATGTACAACTTAGTCTCTAAAATTTAATTTTTGTCTCATTTCTTTGATTCAAGGAATGGTCAAATTTTCAAAACTTTTCTCCTACTAGTAATTAAATATTATTGTTAGGAAATTTTCAGAATACCACCTAAGTTGCGTAGCAATTGTAAAACCCATAATTGATGTGAAATGACAGTAAGATTGTGTAAAACGTTGACAGATAAGCTAATAAAGATATTAATGCTAATTGATAATTGCTAATGGATAAAATTTTTAAAAATTTAACTAAGTCTGCTTCAAAGAGATAAGAGGAAAAAGAAATTATGGGGAATAGAATAATGAAGAACTCACAAACTATATTAATCAAATATGTTGAAAAGAAATTAAGAAATTGGAATATTCCTAAAATGGATAAATGGGATGGTTTATAAAAAATGGACTTTTGATTTCCGAATGACAAATATGAAGGAAAAAAAACAAACAATGTTTTCTAAAAGAACAAATATGCCCTTCTAAAAGAACAAGCATACCTTCTGAAAGAACAAACACCAGAAAACAAAAGAACAAGAAATTTACAGAAACAAGGTTATGTGTAAGAACAAACAGTGTCTTCTATAAGAGCAAACACTTAAGTAACAAAAAATAAACATGTAAAAGAAAGAACAAACAATATCTGCTAAAAGAACAAATATATCATTCTAAAAGAACAAACATACTATTTTGAAAGAACAAACACCAGAAGACAAAAAAAATAAGAAGTTTACAGAAACAGGGTAATGTATAAGAACAAATACTTAAGTAACAAAAAATAAAAATATAAAAGAAAGAACAAATAATGTCTTTCAAAAGAATAAACATGTCATTCTAAAAAAACAAACATACCCTTCTAAAAGAATAAACACCAAAAAACAAAAGAACAATAAGTTTACAGAAACATGATCATGTATAATAACAAATAGTGCATTCTATAAGAATAAACACTTAAGTAACAAAAAATAAACATGTAAAAAAAAGAACAAATAATGCCTTCTACAAGAACAAACATGCATTCTAAAAGAACAAACATACCCTTTTGAAAGAACAAACACCAGAAGAAAAAAGAATAAGAAGTTTATAGAAGCATGGTCATATATAAGAACAAACAATACCTTTTATAATAACAAACACTTAAGTAGCAAAAAATAAACATGTAAAAGAAAAAACAAACAATGTCTTTTAAAAGAACAAACATGCCCTCATGAAAGAACAAACACCAGAAGAAAAAAGAACAAGAATTTTATAGAAACAGAGTCATGTATAAGAACAAACACTTAAGTAACAAAAAATAAAAATGTAAAAGAAATAACAAACAATGCCTTCTAAAAGAACAAACATGTCATTCTAAAAGAACAAACATACCATTTTGAAAGAATAAATACCAAAAAACAAAAGAACAAGAAGTTTACAAAAACAGGGTCACGTATAAGAACAAACAGTGCCTTCTATAAGAACAAACACTTAAGTAATAAAAAATAAACATGTAAAAGAAAGAACAAACAATGTCTTCTAAAAGAACGAACATGTAGACAAGAAAAAACAAACATTGTATTCTAAAAGAACAAACAGGCCCGTAAGTATAAATACCAAAACACAAAAGAACAAGTAATTTATGCAATGCCTGAAAATGTAAAAGAACAAGCATGCCCTTCTAGAAGAGCAAACAAGGCTTTTAAAAGAACAGAAAACAAACACATCATAAAAGAAGACAAACAGTACCTCATCAAAAGAACAAACACTTAAGTAACAAAAAACAAACAATGTCTTCTAAAAGAACAAATACAAAGAAAAAAAAAAGAACAATCAATGCCTTCTTAAAGAATAAACAATACATTTTAAAAGAACTAAACATACCATTCTAAAAGAATAAGCACGAAGAAACAAAAGAACAAACAGTAGAGAATAAAAAAATGGAAAAAGGTAGACATATGACATAAAAGAACAAGAAGAAATAAGAATAATATCATAAATCTAAGTAAAAAAAGGTGAAAAAAAATATTTTAAGAAAATAAGGAGTAAAACATGAAATAAAACAATAGACAAAACTTGAAATAATACTAAAACAAGACAAAGAAAAAAGGGAAACTGGAAAAAGATGAGAAAATAAAAATAAAGAAAATAAAAATGGAAAAGGTAAATATACAACAAAACTAAACAAAGAAAAAAATGAAGAAAAAAAATGAAAATAAATAAAGAAAGAAATAGAAGAATAAGAGAAGAACAAGAAAATAAAATTAAAAAAAAAATGAAAAGGGAGATCGTTGGCATTCGATCCATTGTCCAGCTTCCCCCAAAATTAAAATATCAGTCATGCTACTCAACCAAATAGTTTACCCTGAGGTTGCGGAAAAAGAAAAATCTATTATATTTCATGAGGGCATGATTGCTTACTTTTATGAGAAAATGGGATCAAAATGACAATTATTGTATTTTTCAAGGATGGCACACGATATAAGCCCGGCCTACAGAAAAGTTACTCTTCACTCTTACCCTCCACACATCTCTCTCTTTCACACAAAATTCTCTCATTCGCTCATTTTCTTTCTCTTCTCCTCATCTTCCTTCCTCCCTCTTTCTCACCATTTATTTCCTTTCTCCTTCTCTATTTCTCACTTTCTAACAGTCCATTGTTAGATGCTTTAATTTGTAGGACGGAAAGCAGATGATTGTGCAAGCATATGGTGTGGTTATATATGTTTTGTTTCTTATTGCGGAAGTTAGACCTAGATAAATACCAAGTACTTTTGCGGCATTTTGGGCACATGAATTGTTTATAAGGCGGAAGAGGGGAGAGGGGACGGGGTGTCGAAACTAAGGCAAAAGCAAAAGCAACTTTTGGAAGAATTAGACAGAGCCAACAAGGGAGCCAAGCTGTGTCACGGGTGATCTTCGTTCTTCCCCCATTGCTTTAGCCCCTTTTCAAAGCCCCCATCTCTAAGTTCATCGATATGCCAAATTCACGTTTACGTCAGGTGAAAATTAGCATTTACCCTCTACCACCATTTGGTTATTTTTGCGTCATGTTTTTAGAAGCTTTGGAATGGCGGTTACTACTTTGAAATTGAGTTTTGGCAGCTTCGCGAACCTTTTCTAGAAAAAAAAAAAAGAAGACGAAGAAAAAGAGGCTGAAATCAATTTTTTGCCGAACATAAACTTTCATTCTAAACAATGTCGCGGGGATTAGCGTTGGAACTCTGTGTTTCAAACTCTGAGATTACTTATGAACACAACTCTGGGACCAAACCTCTTTTGTTTTTTTTTTTAATACTCAGAATAGAGAGGAGCAGAGAAAAAAGAGAGCTAAGCGGAAAGCAAAAATGGGAAACTTAAAAAAAATCCCCAGTGTTTTATCTAACCTACCCTTGCTCCCCTCTATTTCAAAAACCTACACTTTGCCCCGTAATAGTAACTTTCATATTTTATGCTAGTGGGGTCAAATGCTTTAATTGCCTAAAATGTTTCCAAATTATTCAAATCACAAGGTTTATCCCATACCACCTCCAATCTAATTTTTCCTAAATATATAATATACTTCTAATAAATTTTCTACTTCCGAATAATATCTACATTTATAAATTTACTAATAATTTTTAATCTATAATATATTTCCATATTTATAAATTTAATAATAATATCTATATTTATAAATATATTTGTTCTCAAAATATTTATTATATATATATATATATTAGTTTTCAAAATATATTTATCCTTAAAAAATAATACTTCTCTATTTGAACTAATTGAAAAATGAATAAAATGTTAAAAAAGTAAATATTAATATTAATCACAAACATAAACTTGATTTATAAAAATGAAAATATATTATAGATTTAAAAATTATTAGTAAATTTATAAATATAGAAATTATTTGAAAGCAAAAAAATTATTAGGAATATATTATATATTTACGAAAAATTGGATTGAGGTGGCATGAGATGAACCTGATAGTTGATTTGCAAGATTTACAAACCTAATTGGGCAATCAAAGCATTTGAGCGCACTAACATAACATATGGAGTTACTATCAGCGGGTAAAATGTAGGTTTTTTAAAATAAAGGGAGATAAGTGTAGGTTAGGTCAAACTTTTGAAATATTTTTGAACATTTTTCCAATATATATTAATACTGAATTTATAGAAAATTCTTTACAAACAATCTAGTTGTTAAATTGATTATATACAAGTTATTTTAAAAATTACTATAAGATAATGTAAGAGTAAGTGTAAATAAATTTTTGTTTGTAACTAATTATTGAATTAACTGATCACAAGTACAAAACTGATACAAATATGAAAAAAAACATAAATCAACCTTAATCGAATGCCAAATAAGATGTTTAAGAATAAATATTATAATATGTTATTCTAGTTTTATTAATTTGGCAAAAATAAACATGGATTTTTATTCACTAACCAGAACAAATGAATACGAAGTAAATATTGATATTAATGAAAAATGTAAACTTGATTTATAAAAATGGAAATATATTATAGATTAAAAATTATTAGTAAATTTATAAATTTAAATATTACTTAGAAGCAAAAAAATATTACATACATACATACATATATAGAGGGAAAATTGGGTTGGGGGTGGCATAGGATGAAACTTGCGATTGATTTGAATGATTTGGAAACCTTTTGGGCAATCAAAGCATTTAACCCTATTAGCATAAAATATAAAGGTTACTATGAGGGGGCAAACTATAGGTTTTTTAAAATAGAAGGGGGTAAATGTAGGTTGGGTCAAACTTTGAGGAGGTTTTTGTAAGTTTCCCAAGAAAAAATAGATATGGCTAGATGGCTTACTTTCTCAACTCCTGATTGAGTGATTGCTATCATAGATAAATGCCTAAACCTCAAGAAAAGAGTTCTTACTTTGGCATAAGCTACATCCAAAGATTCTCATCGACTACAACAAGAGTTGAATTCTCAGCACTGGATAAGACCGGTTGCTTCCATTGGCTTGTTTGGGATGACTGGCTGTTATTAAAATTTGCACCCATGCTAGAACTATTTAATAGGTAAAGTTGTTGATGCTTTACCATTAGTTGATTAGATTGAGCTCTCTGATATTTGCATCCTATGCTGTCAACTTCCGAATGATCACTAGAATAATTGCTAACTATGGAACTGGTAATTCCCAATGGCCTTCCCTCAAAGCAAAACATAGAAAAGTTGGAGCAGAAATTTTAATCATATGGAATATGCCCTTGAAAGTGAGCGGGTTGATTAGATGCAATAACACTTTCGTTCCTACTACCAACCTTCTTCTTAGCATGTCTATTGGCCTCTAGAGATTTTTGTTTTGACTTCTTCCTCTTTTCATGTCCACCTTCAGTTTTAGTATTAAATTGAAAATGTGATTGAAGAAGAGAAATAATTGATATATATACTTTATAAGAACAGTGATTAGGAATCACTAAAGTAGGAGAATCAGACATTTGACATGTAGCGAACTGTGACAGTTCATTGGAGCATTGGTTTGTAGAACCAAACCTTTTTCAATAGTGAAGTGAATATATTTTAAATATTTGCGAGTTTTCAATAAAAAGAAATACTACATAAATATTGGTTTCGGTGTACCAGGGAAACGGCGTATCATCAAGTATAGTGATTAGGGACTACGAGGTCTTTTTTCCATTTTCGTTTCCGGAAAAAGTGTGATCCTAATCCTTGGAGTTTAGATAATGCTTTGCTTACTATCTAATCGTATAATTAATTAAGAAAATGAAGTGCCACCAAATCATGTTGTCTCTTATTTATTTCTCTTACCACCAAATCATGTTAGACAAAAACCACTTGTTTTTGTACTTACGGCATTGCTGACAGTGAGGGTGAGGTCTTTGAGCATAACCGCCTCCGCCAAATGCGAGATCTTGTCTCCAAAAAGTTCACCAGTTTATTACATCCTCAATCCAATATATATTGTATGACAAAAACATTTTTAACATCATTTTGCAGTCAATATATAAAGGGCCAATTAATTCTGCATGTGTGCTTGAGCTACACGTGCGCTGAGACACGCAATGAAATTATATATTCATACACGTGTACTTTTTTAAATAAGTATTTAAATATTTAGCAAATATTAATATGAAAAAATTTAAGTCAAACGTAAGTAAAAAAAAATTGAAATCGTGCAAATAACTTGGGACAAAGAAAGTAAAATTTATCCTTTTTTTTTTTCATTTACTATATGCCTAGGCCTTAAAAAGAGGAACTAAATAAACCGAAATATAATTCTGATAGTTTGAATCGATTCTAATATACAATTTGGGTAATTTGGATATACTTTGTAAAAATTAAAAGCCGATTGAATCATTATGTTCGGATTGATTTTAAAACAAACTGGCCGAACGCTCATCCCTTGGGTTCATGAATGGTTTGTCGTTTTTGTTTACAGTTTTATTAATTTTTTCTATTTTTTAATTTATATATATTTTCCTTTTATTTTAATTTTAATTTTAATTTCTTATATTATTCTTATTTTAAAAATTAATTCATGTTTTAAAAAAATTGTTAGCTAATAAAATAACAAATAATTAATTGAGTAAAAAGAACAAACAATTATTAGTAAAAGTAAAGGTAGTTCATATAAATGACAAATAGATACTAATAAAAAAAAGAACTAATTTATCTAAAAAAACTAACAGCCACTCATAAAAATATAAAAAATAAAATAATAAAAAACAAAAAATAAATATTTTATCTGAAAAAAAAGAAAGAACTTATGAAAAAATAATAAATTGAGCCAAAAGAACAAATAATTACTAATAAAATATCTATTTTTCATAAAAGACTAAATTGCTAATAATAAAAGATCAGACAACTACAAATAAAATAATAAATAACTAGTTTATATGAAAGAATAAGCGCTAAATCCATTTGCAGTCCCTTAGTTTTAACGTTTATCCTAAAGTGGTCATCTGCCTCACATTGTGCAATCATAAAGTCTCTTAAATCCTAATACACATCCTATTATAGTCCTTTTCATAGTTTTAGAATTATCACATAGAAGTTGATGATATGGTGACTTGGATGTTGATGTGATAGTCCAAAATGTCACGTGGCATCATTTTTTCAAAACAATAAATGACTATACTGAAAGAATAAAAAATTTTAGGCTAAAACTGAAACTAACACATAATTTTAGGGATTTAAAATATCGTTAACCCAAATTTTATCTTCATCACCGAGTAAATTGCACACGTGGCCTTTAACCTTTTATTATTATTATACCATTTTGGACTTTAGCCTGCATTTTTTTGTAGAGGATGTCCCTAATCTCATTTAAGTATTCCATTTTCAACCTTTTGTAGATGAAAAATGTTAATATGGACAAAAAATGCCACATGGCATGCCAACATGAGCAATTTGTCATGGTGGTACCTTCATCATATCAGAACTAGCTTGCAATTTTCCAAAAGTATAAGAATTGCTAAAATTGAAGAAATTTAGGGCATATGTTACAAAAAATGAAGAAATTTAGGTCCTATCTTGGGTTGGCCCAAAATCACATATGTCCCTTCTTTTTCCCTCAGTTTGAATGACCTCTATAGCCACTGCTTCTCTTCCCCTCCTCCTCTCATTTGTTGCTCCTTCTTTGATTTCTCACTCTCTTCTTCATGACTCTTTTATTTTTCTGAACCAACCCAGCAAAATCAGAAGCAACAACGGCTATTTTTATCCTCCATATTCAGTTGAGCTCTCACATTCCATCAAGATTAATTTGAAGCCTTTGCACTCCATCAAGACTGATTGGTTGATTCCTTGTGCCTTGTCAAAACCAATTTGTTGAGCCCTTACATCGTTGCCAGCAAGGACATTTGCTTTTCAGCGGCCACAAGATCAAAAAAATAGAGGAGCCACAAAGAAGAGAACGAGAAATTATAGGACTCTGATGGAAGAAGCCGTGTCCGACATTTGGCCCCTATGATTCCGAGGAAGAAAAGGAAGAGAACAGGGGCAGCAACTATGAAGGTTGATCAAATTGAGAGATAGAGCGAGTGAGTGAGTGACTGAATGAGAGTGTGTGTGTGTGTGTGTGTGTGAGAAAGAGAGATAAAGGGCATGTGTGATTTTGGGCTAACCCTATATAGGCCCCAGGTTTTTTCATTTTCTATAATATAAGTCTTAAATTTCTTTAATTTTTGCAATTTCTTGTACCACTAGTGAATTGCAAGTCAATTCTAGCGTGGAGAATGTGCCACTATGGCAAATCACCCATGTTGGCATGCCACGTAGCATTTTCCATCAATATTAACATTTTTTGTCTACAAAAGGTCCAAAATGGAATACTTAAATAAGCTTAAGGACATCCTATGCAAAAAATGTAGGTTAGGGCCCAAAACGGTACAATAATAAAAGGTAAGGGGCCATGGGTGCAATTTACTCCTTCTTCACCAAATTCTATCTCAAGTCAAAATGGAAAGTATCCAGATCTTTCTATGCTTTCTACCCATCTATTCTTCACTGATGAAAATGTAATTAAAAAAAGTAAATGAAGTATTAAACCCTTTGTAAGAATTAATATGAGAAATTAGCTTCGCAGAAAAAGAAATAATCAAAAGGATGAATAAAGGGGAACAGGGGGGAAGATGGTTGTGATGCCAAGAACCTAAAAAAAGTCAAAAATATGAAAAGCCGGGCAAGGGGAACTAGGGGAATGACGAATGGATAAGAGTGAAAAGCCCAGGAAATGGGCCAAAAGAGGGTTGTGATGCTGATGAATATGGAAAAAAAGAGGAAAATGAAGGTTGTGACGGTGGCCAGAACGACGCAAGTAAGCAAGTTAAGAATTGAGATTGGCATTGATGGATCATCTTCCTGAGGGGGAATCGGTGTTGGTTGTGTTTGAAAGAACGAACCAAAACCTAGAATATCATTAAGGGGCCCAGAAATCAAACAAAATCATTTAAGGATTCAAATGTTCAAACCTTGATCTACAAAAAATTTGGGGTAAATTCCTCCGCGGGTCCCTTGGCATATTTTTTGTCCAAAACTGATACCATACCTTAAGATTGTCTTATCGAAGTACTGTACTTCATTATACGTGTTCCAATTAGGTCATTGCTGTCAATTCTGGCATTAAATTAGATGGAAGTTGCTGATGTGGCATTAATTAATACCAAAATAAATATAAAATAATAATTCTAGTCCTCAGAATTTTATAATCAATAATTTTTAAAACTTAAACTTATTAATCCACGTATTTGCCCATGCCTTGCTCTAATCACCATCTTTGCTCTGCGTCTTGCATGAAATCTATTTGTAAAAATAAACAAAAAACATTTAGAGATAAGATAAAAAGAAATAGACCCCTCGTTCACCTTTCATTGTGCATTCTCCTATGCATTGGGTTTATGCCTACTCCTGTGCACCACCTATCTTTAGACTCACTGGAACCATTCTTGTTCTTCATCTCACCGCCATACCGACCTCTCACCAGTAAATCTCACTGCCGTTATCGACCTCTAGTTGCCACATTGATCTCTCGCCAGTAGATTTCACCGCAATCATTGGGAAGCTCACGACAAAGGAAAGTGACAGTGCACTCCTTTGCGGTTTCATTTGCCGGTTGAACCCTTCCACTGTGTTTGGAAATAAATCATTGTCCTGTATCTTCAATCCCAATCTTGTGTGTCTATAGCACCAATTTATATTCCTCATTTGACGATAATTTCTTAAAGAAAATCCATGATTTGGCTTTGAGATTTTAGCATTTTGATGAAAACTTCCACGGCCTTTTCACCAATTGAGCCTCTAATTTGTTGAACAATTCTAGGGTTCTTGAACAATTCTAGAAAGCTTAAAAATTTTAGACTCAATTCATTCAAACAAGGAGAAGTTGCTCTCCTAAACCATAGGGTTATTATGAGGGAACCTCGCTTATCCTAATATAGGGTGTTCCCAGAATCTTAGGATATTCAGGATTTAATAATCTTATTTTTAGTTGCAGATGACTAAGCTAATACTTGTATTATTTAAAACTTTATATGCTACTAGTTAATTATCCTATAACATGAATAAATGAGTGATTAACTTTGGCATTTGGAAGAGAAGTAATAAATAAAACTTTTCAAAATACTTGAAACATATACCGAAGTCATATAAATGTGTTTATTTAAACTTCAAGCATTAGCTTATGTACATATAACACTTAACTTATGTACATCCATAAGCAACCACAGTATATATATAGGCATATACACTAAATAAGTCCATGCACACTTGTCAAACTAGAGGCATTCCCCTGGTACTTAATTACCCAACATGTACAAAGTCTGAGACTATCATAATAACTCCCACCTAAGTACAAAAGCTCCAGAAATAATAGGTCCAACTTCTCCTTGTGTACTTTGCCTATATCTGCAAGGCTATTTTAAATAACTTAGTTAGTACATTAATACTACTAACCAATACCTTAGAATCATTAAAGATTTATGTACTTTAAATACCAGCACCAAAACCTTGCTTAACAACCCTTCAGTGGGTGTTAGGCTTCACACTATTAGTATCTGCACAATGTGACACTTAAGAGAATGAGAATTATAAATTCTCAGTAAGAGATAAAATACCTGAAAAATAAACTTTATAACCCAGCGTATATAACATACATACACATCTTAACGTGAGTTCAAAACATTCTGAGGTCTTAAGTAATGGCCACTAGTACGGGTTCTATGGCGGGAAACCCATCCTCAACTTAGTCCTTCTTACAAGAGATTAACTCTTGCATTAGGAAGCTTGGCTTGCCATTACTTACCCTTACTCACACTGTACAGGAATTGTTGGTGGCTCATTCTTACTAAGCTTGGTAGCTTAGCTAGGGTACTCATAAGCGTCAAAACTCATCTTGAATACTTAGTACGCTGTATACTTGCTTAAGGGCTATTTAATTACGTAGTCCTTAAGTCACTTCTTGTCCAACTCTTACTCTTTTAATTAATGTATTTTAAAAATACATAATGCATAAAATTTAATTTGAACTTAAAATCCTTTATCTTGAATAATTAATGCAAGTAAACACCAACTTCAGTGCCTTTATGGTCTCAGTTTTATATTTTTCTTTGTACCTTTATAGTAGCTTGAGTATTTCTCTTTTCATTGATCATTTAGCTACATAAACAAATAATAATTAGGACAATACCACAATAATCCTTATGGATTAAGTGGTTAGAATTAACCGGCCATTTACTCAACCAATACATAAAAAAAAACATTTCTTGGCTCTTTGATTTCTTATTGCTAGCTTAACAAAACTAATAATTAAATAACAAAAAGCACATTTTTTTCTCCAATTTTATACCTTTTCCCAGACGAAGTAACTAAGGAAATAAAACCATAGCCTAAGTTCCTATAAATTACTTGTTTAATTCAAGCTTTCATGCTTAATTCTCTCAACCAACAAGCTTGGAATCAATTTAATCAACAAAATCAGCCTCTCCACCAACAAAATAAACCAGGAAATTAAGGGAAAAATAAATACTTGCTTGCTTACCAAAAATGAGCTTAAAACTTGGCTCCTTATGCAAGAAATCCAACTTTTCTCCCAATTTTCCCTTGAATTTGTGATTAATTTGGTGGATTGGAGCTTAGATGGTGCCGTTATGGAGGTTTGAAGGAGATGGAAAGAGACTCTCGGTGGTGGCAGGAGATGGATGAAGAAGACAAAAATTAAATAAAATAATTAAGTTAACTTTGGCAAACCACGTATTTGTCACGCAGTTGGTCCCTTCTTTGTCATCAGTAGTACATTGGGGACTTATCTGTAATTGAAAGGAAACATTAGGACCAAAAGCCGAATTATTCCGCGTCTGAACCCTCCTTCACCTTAATTACACGGCCAGTCCTCTACTTTTACAGAAGTTCAATTTAGTCCTAATACTTGTGGAGATTACACAAATCATTTACAGACAATTTAGTGAAATCACAATTTCACAAGGGTAGAGCAGAAACCACGAAAAACTGTGATACCTTAAATTCAATATTTTTCTGTCATCTATCCAACCATGAAATAAAAATTGGTCACTATATGAAATGACTAAAATGTCCTTGGTCCGGTTTCCTTATATGACCAATTTTGTCCTCTTTAAGCTACTATACTTTATTAAACCAAGAATTTACTTGCATTAAATATTCTAAGTATATTAAATTACTAAAATAACTCATATTACCTCAGTAATTATGATTTGAATTTTTGAAGAACCATCACAGCTATTGTTGCCCATTTGAAGACGAGCAAAACCCACCCAACAGTTGACAACAATGTCCATTGAAAGGAGCGAATTTCCAGAAATTTTAATTTGTTCTTGATGTTTTTGTGGTTGGAATGAAAATTCTAAAAGTTTTGGTTTATTATTGATATTTAGAAAATTTGGAAAAGTTTAAAATTGTTGATTGGAAAGTTTGAGGACTAAAATTGTAATTTTATATTTATTTTATTATTAATTAATGTCTCATCAACAACTACCATCCAAATTAATGTGAAAATTGATGGAAGGACCCAATTGGAACATACATAATAAGGTAGAGAACTTTAATAAGACAACACTAAAGTAGAGTATTAGTTTAAGAAAAAAAAAAAAAGCTAAGGGAACCCGGAGAAATTTATCCAAAAAATTTGCAGTGATTTTAAATAAACATATTTAAAGAAAGTTAAAAAGAAGAACGAGAGAGGAGTAGAATCATGTAAATAAATCAAATTTCTGGGAAAAGAAAATTTGATGCGACTTTCTTCCTCCGCTGCTCAGTCATCTCCATCCTTGACAATCTCAAGGTCATCTCTTATTTTCCCGGTTGTAGCAGGACTGGCTTGTTCTTATGACAAAGAGAAAGGCTCAAAAAAGTTCACACGAATAAATGAATTTGACCAAGAAGAAATAAAAAGAAAGGAATCAAACTTGAAAGCAAAAAAGCACGACAAAGCTGAGTTGTGAGATTGTCCAGAAGCAAAGAAGCTGGATGCTTTCCCTCTTCGAATGGCAGAGAGGATTTGGTGATGAAGATGAAATTTGGGTTAACTATAATTTAGATCCCTAAATTATGTGTTAGTTTCAGTTTTAGTCTGAAGTTTTTCATCCTTTTAGTATAGTCATTTGTTGTGATGAAAAATGATGTCACATGGCATTTTGGACTGACATATTAATATACAAATCATCAAATCATCAAGTTTTGCCTGAGATAACAGTAAAATTAATGAAAAGAACTACTATAGCATGCACATTTTGGGAGGTATGGGACTTGATGGTATAAAGTGAGATAAGTGGTCACTTTATGACAAGCGTTAAAGATAAAGGAATGCAAATAAATTTTATATAAAAGAATAAATAAGAATCGATAAAAAGTGAATAAACTCATTTACATGATATATATATATATATTCAAACATTTTTTAAAAAATGAATATAAAATATGGAAAAGTATAAGATTATACCTGATAAAAGAAAAAAAATAAGAAATGATAAAAAAAGACAATATTCATAAAAGAATAAATCTAATAAAAAAACTGATAAAACAAGAAAAATTAAAAGAATATTCATAAAAAAACGTACACCTATTAAAAAGCGGATAAAAATTAATAAAAGAAGAAAGTCATTTGATGTGGCCTGACCAACTCATACATAAAATGTGGGTCTAGGTACATGTGCTAAATTGCTAATCCGAGATGTACAATTTGGACTGGATTATGTTGCAGGAAAATTTGTGAAGTATGCTTCGTTAGAAAATTTGTCGAACTTGACCACATAAAGGACAGGAATCTAATAAATGTCACTCACATAACAAATCTATATATCGACTTAGCTGTGAATTTGTATGCAAATCAAACAAGTATAAAAACGTGCTCCTCCTGAAGTACATTACATGTCCACTATAGTTAAGCTTGGCAGGTGGCTTGCTTATTTCAGTTGATACAAACCCTTCGCATCTATTGGCTTAGCTGACCTCAATTATTGATGCTTCTGTCTCTTCTCAATCATGCACCGTACTGTTTCTCACCACCACTCAAAGCCACTAGTAATGTACGTACAGTTCACCAATCCAAGTTGGTTCAAGTAAAATGTTAACAAGGCTTGGAACTTCAAGTACAAATTATGAGTTCCATTCAAGATTTTTTGTATGGAGAAAATTAGCTCGGAGATCCAGCGTTTGATTGTACAGTAACCCCCCTCGCCCCGGGAAAAACAAAAAAAAAAAGGTATTTACAAATCTAGATTGAGCAAGGTAATAATTTGTTCCCTTGGCACTTGCCCACTTGGCAGAATAGCTCTCATTTATACTTTACTGATTGAACTGAACCATTAATATTCGAAACGGTACATACCCATATTTATTACCTTCAATCAGGTAAAATGAAAGTCTCTGTTTGAGAAATTTATGGGTCACATAATATTTAACCCAGGCCCCTCACAGTACTACACCTGGAAGTTGAACTTATTATGAGAACGAAGTGGGAATAGAAAATGTGTTTTTTGTTTCTGTGCATTATAATTTTTTCTTTGCAGAATATCATCATCTTAATAACCGACTGCCTACAAGTCTTGGCAGTGTTACGAGTAAACATAGAACTTAGTACGTAGTACCTAGGTGGTAAGTCTAGTCCAGTATTTCCTATGGAAAACCTATATATATTACTGTGTTTTGGTGACAGTGCTTCGCCATTATGTGTATTTGACTCATTCCTTTACTACCTCATTATTATCCTCCACGTCCTTTTAATTCCCTGATTCTGATTCTGATTATAAAAAAAAAAAAATGTGTTTTTCAGATGTTATATATTTTGTGAACTGTTGGACCAAATCCATCTTCTTTTTTGGTTTTTTATTTGGGGGGGACCAAGTCTACGGAGACAGTAATAGTTAGGAATGAGTATGAGTCGTGTAGAATTATAAGTTTACTCAATTCAATAGGGGTTAGTTAGGTAAAAATTGACCATGATTCATGATTGGTTTCACCCTTGGAAAAGCCATTAGTTTTACCTGAAATATATCTATCATTATATTAGTATGAAATTTATATTTTACATACTCCTATATAATTATTTATTGAAAAGTTATATTACAAGAGTTTTTAGTCTCTTAGTCCTGAAGCTAATCCTAAGTCCTAGCTATCTCATTCCTACTCTACAAATATATCCATTTCACAAACCATCTTTGGGCAAGCATTGTAGGTGTAATTTCATTAAATTTTGGTACTTTTATAAATATATGACATAAACCGAAAATTCTAGGAGCTAGAACTGAAAAACTTATGACTATTATTATAGTTTTATTTGGTTCCTGGTTTTTAGATTTTGTAGAAAATTTTTGAAATTGAACCTATTTTAAATTAGTTCAATTTCATCATAAATTTAAACCAACCCAAACTATGTTCACCAAAGTGGCAAGAGCTACAGCCCCTAATTAAGCTTGCACTTGTCTTTGTAATCGGATCTGCATAATCAACCTTATCTAATTGAGACTATTAATGCTTAACTGACTAACTAATTGATTGATACAAGTACATTGTAATCGCCAAGTGGTCCATATGTCCCAATTTACCTGCACTTTTTGATATTTTCACGAATTTAACAAATCTCTATGCTTTTACATAAAAAAATATATATACAAAATAGTAGTATTTTCTCTGTTTTGCATTAATTGACTATTTTACCTTTTTTATTGAAGTTTGATTTAAATACATTCATATTAATATGAATAGTAATAATTTGAGAGTACCAGGAAAAAAAATATAGGCTAGTAAAATGGGGTAAAGGGAGTACCTTCATACGAACTCTGCTGCAAGGTCCTACTAGTGGTGTGGGTTTTCTTGATGTAACTTGTAGCGTAAAGGGTACTTCTTCAGTTCTTGAATTAATTTATTGTTATCATTTTCAGAATATATATAGATGAGTTAGGGGAGAGTATTAATATGATGGTGAAGATGTAAAATTGTTGTGCCTTGAAGTTTAATTAAAGTAAGAGCACACGTATCAAAACTGTTTGTTCGCCTAATTTGTTGATGACATAAGAAGTGGCATGAAATAAGGTGGAAAGGACTCATTCAAATCTTTTAAAAGCGAGTATTAGCCACCTAAAAGTCTTCAAAGTACTTTTGGCGGGTGCCATAGATGGCTCTTCTAAATTGGATCTCTGCAGAAATTTAAAGTCTTGCTTTTTCTAGGGAGGGGGAAGGAAATGAAACAAAAGTGAACTTCGGTGGTTGAGATGCCAACACGGCAACACCCAAAGTCCTTTTAATCTTATGGAGGGTTAACCCCTACTTGCCCTCTCAGTGGAAGTTGGAACCCCAAAAACCAAAAGAAATTAGATTACTTGTATCATGTTTTCCAAAACTCCACAACAAAAATTAAAGATCTTGCACTACTTATCACGAAACTTACTCTCATGCCATTTCTTTCGTTGCTCTTTACCCAAACATTTGATTCTGCTCTGTCTTTATTTGTCTCTTAATAAAGTTGTCTCTCTATGACTCCCTCTCAGCCTCCCTCCTCCTCCTCTTTGCTCCATCACATCAAAATTCTCACAAGTTTCTTGATTTCTTCCGAAGTTGTTCCGTAGTTCATACATGATCTTTATGTATCCCCTGAACCAAACCCACCTGGGTCTTTGATTCGAATAACGAAAACCAAACAACTTATTTTTCCGTTGCTCCGCAGAGGAGCAAGCATTCTATTTCCAGACCTTTCTAGTTTCCCTGGGAACCAAGCGAACCTCAAATCCTGCCAGAAAAGCCGCTCCTCTGTTGTCTCTTCAACTTCTTCGATAATCCCAACTTTCTTTGTACCCTTTCCTTTTTGACTTTCAACCAATCAACTTCCAACTTCCAAGTCCAACTAAATCTTTATCAAACGTTCCATCTCCAATTTCAAATATTGTTAAAAACCAGCCCCCTTAATTGAATCTTCTCTGAAAGCACTCACTTTTGACTACAACCAGTGGAACCCAACAAAGAAGTTAGAAGTTTTCCTTGTGAATAGTTTCAAGTTTTTATATTGTTAATTATGTGTTCTGAAACAGCCAGCCCAAGAGTCTCGTTTTCCAATGATCTTGCTCAAGATCAATCAGCAATGGATCAGAAGGAATCTCGCCGTGACGATAAATTGCTTCTGGATTCAGCTCGTCAAAGTCCAGATTTTGAGTTCAGATTCTGCAGCAACTTTGTTCAAGAATCTTCCTCCGCAGATGAGCTCTTCTCCAACGGAATGATCCTCCCATTTCAATCCAAAAATGTCCCAAGACCAGAGCCCCCAAACGGTACTTCGAATTCGAATCCAGGCCCTCCGGCTTCGGTTGCTTGCGTCGAAGCTGATTCAAAGAAATCAGAGACCCAGAAATCGTTCTGGGGTTTCAAGAGAAGTGCGAGTCTCAACAGCGATAAAAAGAAGGGTTTGATTTGTTCCCTACCGCTTCTTTCCAGGAGCAATTCGACTGGTTCGGTGCAGAATCAGAGGCCAAAATCGGTGAACAAGCAGGGCTCACAGAAGCAATCGTCGTCGTCGTCCAGAAGTTATCAATTTCCGCAGAAGCCACCGCTGAAGAAGAATAATGTCCATGGAGGTTCTTATGGAAATGGAAATGGGGTCAGAATTAGCCCTGTTCTGAACGTTCCGCCCAATCTTTTGGGTTTCGGTTCCTTCATGCGCAATGGGAAGGATAAGAAGATGAAGAAATGAATCTTTTCTGGCAAGTAGAAGGAATTTTGAATGTGGGTTTTGAATCTTGGTTTGGGTTTTCTTCTCGTTCTTGTTTGTGTTTCTGGGGTGCATGATTAACCTGAAAGCTTAGATTGTACAGTTTTCTTTTCCCCCGTTGTTCATGCTAAGTGGCTTAATGGTGATTTTCACTCACAGACAGACCTGAGCCTACAGGGCTCCCCTTCTTTTCTTTTCTTTTTCCTTAAAAAGAGTTTTTGAAGTACTTATGTTATGTTAATGTTAGAAAATTAACTTAGATGAAGATTTGGTTCAATGACTATACCAAATACATTTAAATCATCCCAGATTAGGAGGAGTAAGTTTTAGGGTTATATTCTTTCACTAGAAAATGAGAGCTTTTGGAGTAGGAGGATTTTGTTTCCAATTTTCCTTCACTAAAACATCTTTTCGGGTCTACAAGGAAGATTAGATTCAATTACGTACTTTTATTTGAATACTGAAAATAATTTTAGCGTTAGTTGAGTTGAGTTGATCACGTTTTGGACAACTAATTTTTATAAAAAGCTTGTTCGTTGATTCTACCATTATGTGGCATATGCTTGTTTTGCCGCTTAAAAGTTCTAATCATCGTTTTATGATATTGTGTTTAGTTCAACAACTCATCTTAATTCTGTATAATAAGCTACTGTATTTATAACTCAAACTACCACTATCGTTTCCATTGTTTCAGCTCAATTAAATCTTCATAAAAATCAAACTAAATCATTCACTGGCCATTTTTATCATTCTTTCACATTTCGCATATTTTGATAATGCTAGCGATTAGTTTGATCTGAAAAAAAAAATAAAACAACAATGTCTAATTCAGACTAGTTGGATATTGAACATTAGTGACTGATTTGTGATTTTCACCTTTAAATATGTATGATTGTTCAAAACTTCAAATCAAAAAAATAAAGAATTAGATCAAACTAAATCAATATTCATGTTCGCTAAGTTCATAAAACAAATTAACCTAAAGCTAGAGCTAAACTAGAAATTGAATATGAGATCTCTATGGGGGAGTTTGTTTCCCATTAACCTGTTTAATTCGACCCTATTAAGCTCGGGTTACACAAAGTTCTCGAGTAGGTAATTTGGACCCGTGTGTGCACTTTGCTCATTAACTTTCAAATTGGTGTTTATTGTACCACACCCACAAATCAACTAGTACTGGACTGAGGAGGAGGAGCTCAGGTGAGGGCCGATGAGGAACAAGACAAGCTTGGGCCAGCTGCAACAAAACAGAGCAGTCGTTGATCCCGCAGTCACACATGGATCGTAGCTCAGATTTGACGTCATAGACCTCTCTAAATCCCTTATTTGCCACCAATATTCGAAGGCTCCTCTTGACGGACCTCACCAGCGCCCAAGCCGCGTAATCCTGGAGGAGACAGGGAAGCGAATGTGGTTTTGTTGAAATGTGATGCTTGAGTGGCAAAAAAGTTTTGTTTTGTACAAAGTACAAACACGTCATAATTTGGCCGTCACATTCGCTTACTTTCTCCTCAAGCAATTGCAAATCTTTTTTTTTATTAGTATGAATGATGCTAGAGGGATTTTGCCAAAAAAAAGGGGGTGGGGGGGCAAAGGGTTATAGAAATTTTTGCAAAAGTAAATTATACAAATCTGTATGTCTATCATAGTAGAGTAGAAGGAATGAAAATTACTTCAATTTAAACTATTCATAAACATTTACTCCATAATATTTTTTTAAAAAATATCTGCAAGTGTAGCATTATTATTCCGGCTGAAAAGGGGTGGGACACTGGGATGTGAGCAGTTTTGCTTCCCTACTTGATGTTTCCCGAAATCAGCAAAAGGAAATGGGATTCGTGCTTAACTACTTCCCCATTTGGAAACATGATTAGTGGCCAAGCTTCACTTAACTGATCACATGACTAAAAATCATTGAGACCATCAATACAACTGTCTTAAGCTACTATTATATATATATATATTTAAAAGCATGATTCAAGCTTAAATAACATGTTAGAGAAAATGTAGAGACTGGGATTCAAATCCTAAATCTCTCTCATATTCTTTAGAACCCTTAACTATTAGGGTAAAATATTGGGATGCCTTAAGCTACCATTAATAGGAGAAGAGGAGTTTTTTTCAAAAACAATGTTGCAATGAAAAATGTTCTAGATGAATAAGAAAGGTCTAAATGCACATTTGGTCCCTAACTTTAAAATATATAACGAGTTAGTCCATTATAGTACGGAATGGGACATGACGCTAGTTTTTTTGTTGAGAATTGAACATTCAATTCCTTTCTATCATCTTCGTCGCACTCCCTTACCACAGCCGACTCTCTTCTTGATTCAACCCAAGCATGCTTCCACCAACTTCATCATCACGCTCAACTACACCAAAGCATCGGAAAGCCTTGTCAACATCATCCTTGGCTAGCCTCACCGCCGTTGCCGAGCTGGAACCATTTTTTTTTTCTTTAACAACAAAGGAAAATTTTTTATTGCTTCTGATAATAATTAAATACAAGTTTATCTTACAGCTAGTGACTGTAGATTTGAGTGAAAATAACATAGAATATTCTCCCACCCTCCAATACAACAAAAACCATTACATCTACACTTCAGAAAGCAGCATTATTTGAATTTTCATGGCTACCCGCCCAACATAAGAAGCAGCAGCCTTGCAAATAAGTCCGTGCAACTCAACTCAGAGGTGGTTATGAATAAGCAAAAACTGCAGAACCTGATTCTGTGTACAAATTCACCTAGCCATGTCAGTTTGTGCTTCTGGTATTTAACCACCCTCAACTTAAACACTAGCATAACTTTGATGTTTGTACCAAGCTCATTCTACCCTTCTCAGCAAAGACAATTACAACAACAGAGAAACCAACAGGTAAAAAACTCCAGCCATTCAAATAAGTTGTCCCATGCCTGGCACCTTTGACACCAGCCACCAGGAATTAGAACGTCAATTCCTGAACTGAACTAAAACCCCTATTCACGGCTTACTGCTTGAGGGCCCAGAACCACCTACTTCCTTCTTTTTAATTGGCTCTCCTTTCTCCTACACTGAACATATACTACGTCTAGTCTAGTCCCCCTTGTCATTGCCGATTCCACCCATCTCCAGCCACAAACGTGGCTAGTGCCGTTGTCCTACCAGCTACCCTCAACCCGCAATTTGCTCCAAATCGCGGGGGTGGGAACTAATGGAGCTGTCTCTTGAACAATTGGCCCAGAATATATCTCCATCTCCTTTTTCTTGATCTACCTTCAAGATCTTCTTCCCCCCTCTCAAATCAATCTTCTCCCCAGCACCGTCGCCCAGCACCCGTGCGTCGTCCTCATCTTCTCCCCTACACCACGGCGCCAGCCTTCGATTTCAGACCCCACGCGCTCGCTGACGAACCAATTTTGCTCAATGATTTCATGTCAATCGATCTCACTTCTGCTTGGGCCTCCGATTTCCCTCACGAGCCAGACGTTAAGGAAAATTGACCAGCTTACAGTGTTCTAATCCACATCACCGCCTACCAACGGCGTCAAGCTCATGTGGCTGATTCGCGCACGTTTTCCGTCTTTCGAGGTACTATGTCACTTAAGTTTGCAAAGTTTTAGGACTAAGTCGCATTGAGTCAAAGTTCAAGGACTGACTATTGCGAGTTTGCAAAGTTTAGAAACAAATCATCTATTTAGGCCAATAACAAATGAAGCAATGATGTATTCACCTAATAGTTAAGATTAACTAAGGTGGCACGAAGGTATTAAGTAAATATTATTACCACTAAGTATACCTCATCTTATAAATTATAGATATATTGTGACACATATTGTTATCGATTTCACAAACAATATATATTTAAAATATTATTTTAAGATGAAAGATATTAAATATAGTTTTTTGCACCTTTTTATATATATTCTAATTATTTTCATCATAATTTCTCAAATATGAAGAAAATATATATTAAAGACAATATTTTTTATACAAAAAACATAAAAAAATGAGAATATATAAAATAATAAGATAAATATCATTCAGTAAAAAAAATTATTTATTGATACATGAGAAAAAAATATACTCTAATAATAATAGCATATTTTCTAATACTATATAGAGTTTCTATATGGCATAAGTATGATGCTTCTATCCAAACTTGTTACACAAATGCAATATACTGGTTTCTAATATCTAGCTTGTTCTAATAATACCAATTAAATTTTGTTTGAAAATAAAAGTAAAACTAATATTTATGTCAAAATATGTGTATTAATTATGTTTTTCCATTTTATATATTTATATGTGGTACTTTGATATAAAATAATAAAAAAAATTACCTCGCTCATATACAATAGTAAACCATATACCAATAGTATGTAAAATATTGTGTACCATGAAAAAATAACAAGTTTTGAAAATTTTTATACCGTTCACCACATACTTACAGTAAATAAAATTTTGAGCAAAATGCAGCAAAATTTCATAAAATTAAAAACATGGGGCGGTACAAGTTTAAAGTATTGAATTTGAATACTTGACGAGTGTCAAACACTCATGCCATCGTATTAGAGTTTGAGTTTATTCTAAGTTGTAACCAGTTTGACATATGTTCATGTGCTTCTTAAGATTGTAATATCCCTATTCTTTTCCGTTTTTCTTTCGGAAAAGTAAAGAAAGAAAACAAAACACTTCTAGAGAACTCATTGTCAAATAAGCTATATTGTTATTAACTAGGGAAAATTACAAAAAACCCCCCATGTGGTTTGGTCTAACCTACACTTTGCCCCCTCTATTTTCAAAAACCTACACTTTACCCCATATTTGTTTTATAGTGTCTGATACGAACTTCTGAAATGCTAATTTAAACTATATGATAACAATGTTCTAGTAATTTTAAGATCTTTAATATTTTTTTTATAGCTAACTAACCTTTAAAAAATACTGATATGTAATTACAAAGGGAAAATACATTTACAGAAAGAAAAAAATGATAGTTTAAAATATCTATTAGCTATAAAAAAAATACCAAAGAGATTGAAATTACTGGAAGATGATTATCATATGGTTTAAATACAGTTTTAGAACTTGTTATCACTTAGTGTAAAAAACGTATGGGGCAAATGTAGGTTTCTCAAAATAGAATGGGCAAACTGTAGATTAGACCAAACCATAGGGGTTTTTTTTGTAATTTTCCCTATTAACTATCTAAAAATTGATTCCGTGAATTATAGTAGCACATAAGTAGTTCTTAAAAAGTGTAAACTTTCTCTAATGTACCCACTCCGAGAGAGCTCTTTGCGCGGTGTCGAATGAACTGTTTGCGTCAAAGAGGGCAGCATGATGAATTTGGTTTGGTATATACCATACTACTAGTATTTGGGGAAGTCAAATAAAAAAATCTTCAAATTTCCTGCAACTGAACAGTGGTTTTCTTGAAAAACATCAAAACGTGTCGGGTCCGTAGCAGACAATAGTTAGGGTGCAAAGTGTTCTGGGACAACGGTAAATTCACGAGACGCCAGTTGAAATGAAAAGTGAAAACCAAACAAGTGGGAGCTAGGATCATTCCAACACCAGAGCCTCCCAGGACAGACGATAAATGTGACTTCCGGATTTGAACACAAGTCAAAAGCCTTTTCCAGTTTTTGGTTGTCGTCTTTTATGATTCAGACACAACTTTTTATTTAAACACTCTTCTGATAATGGAAGTTTGGAAATTGTTCAATAAGGCTCAACAGTGGCGGACCACCTTGGGACAGGGGTGCTGCTGGCCTCGAAAATTTTGGAAAGGTTTAGATAATAGGTACTTAATTGATCAATTTAAATGAAATTAGGGGTTAAACACGCATTCTTGCCACCCTGAAAATGATGGAAGAATATAAAGATGAGTGGACAATGAGGTAGATTCCAAATAAAGTAGGGACCAAACGAGTAATAATTTTCTCTAACCTTAAGCATATATTCTAATATGGCCTAAATGCAACATTAGTCCTCTAACTTTTTCAACACGTACGAGTTGCTCCCATATCTTTGATTAGTAAAACTGAGTCCCAATCTCCAACTTTGCCTCACCGCAATCCGGGCTCACCCCCGAACCAAACATCTTGGTTCCGCCACTGAGGCTCAACTTTCCACTTCCTCTAGACCTCTCATTGCATATACGAAAACAAGTTGGCAAGCAGTCTTTGATTATCTTGAATTCAGTTTCTTTCAAGTTCTTCCGAGGCCTGAGAGAATCCTTCTACCAAATTTCTCATAAAAAAGGTGATATGAATTGGGTGCGGATAACCTCCAAAAAGCAGATGAGAAAGGAGACTTGGTGCACTCAAAGCTGGTTTCAGCATGTCTTTCTCCATCCGATTGAGAGAAATGACCCGCTGCTACCAGGCATCCGTTGCACAAAGTCTTTTGTAGATACAACAGAACTGCACGCTTGCTAGCATCGAGAAGTCTTCTCCTTCTTCTTCAAGTATGTTTCTCTCTGTTCCTTCTTCACCATTACCAAAGAAACATTCAAGCCTACTCTCAAATACAGGGAAAACCAACCATATCTTAAGATAATCACATCACATAATGCGTAAGCACACCATCTTCCTGAACATCCTGATATAACGGCTCCAGCTCTACCATATACTTGGAATGCTGTAAACTAGTTGTAGCCGAACAAAAGCTTCTGCTGCTAGCATGCAGCAGTCAGCAAAAGGATACAGTGGGTTGAGAGGCCAAGTAAGCTTTTCTCAGGATATTGGCCTCAACCAGGAATAAGGAGAAACAAAATAGACGATTAAGAAAGTGTCATAACATTTGAACTGCATGTAAGAGCTACCTTCCACGTGAGGCTTACTGCTCATCTTTTGCTGCAGCCACTGGATGTGGACCAAGAGAAAATATGCACATAGTATGTGAATAGGCGTTCTAAGTTGCATATGTGCAGTGCCAATGGGAGAAACAAGGACAAGAGGAGCTCTTATTCCTGTAGTTCTAATGCAAATATACAACACAGATGTTAACCGTAAGCTTCCTGGGCCAGTAACAAGTTTTGTGGATTACTTCAAACCATGATTAATATTCTGAGGCCTTGTTTAGCCTCTCCCATTGTCTGTGGATACCAAAATATTGATAATATTGTTATTCACAACTGAATTGCTAAAAGTGAACTTCAAGGAATTGCAATGAAAACACAACGCAAACAACTAATATGCCTGATAAACCTATTGATTTTTTATCTTGGCTTCCACACCGATCAGAAAAAAAAAAATAAAAGGAAAAAAGGTGGAGGAGCTGTTGTGAATTAGAGCAGCACCAGCAGCGCAGCAGATAGCTCCAAAAAGCTGAAGAAGGGATTGAGCAATCACCAAGGAGCAAGAGGTTGTTCACTTATAACAAATCTCGGCTTGCAGTTGTCCAAAAAATAGTGTAGCAGTCTGAGAGGATCAGCAATATCACCATTCTATTCCATAAAAAAGTAACAGCGCAAGTAAAAGCAGATACTTTGTTTTATTGATCCCATTTACATTGACGGCTGCAATTACCATCTGTCATTGGTTAGGATGTACAGGCAGTCAGAAAGGCAAGCAGAAAGCTCGAAAAGCTCGAAGCTTGATCATAGCCCTGCACAAGAAATACAAGACTAGTCAATTACCATACCAAACAAGTTCATGATCAAGTTAAACAACTGGGAACATGAACCAGTAAAATACTACTACAGTTGACCATAGCACCTTTCATTATTCAGGCATCTCGGGAACCTTGTAGGAATCTAGTGTGACTTCGCTCAGCCATAAGCCCGGAAAAAGTGACTGCAATTGCAAAACGAGTAACCATTCAAGCAGAAGCTGAAACAATCTACTAAAGAACAGCAACAGTACGTAAAATGAATCGCTACATAACAATAAACTTAATTCTACACCAAAAATCAATAACTTGTTCCTCCCAAAAAGTTTCTCATCATTCAAACACAATTTTTTTTTTTAAGAAACAAGAGAAAAGAAAACAACTTACGTCCAGTTGCTTCTGCACCATCCTCGCTCTCTTCTTGGGCCTCCTGGGGGGTCTAATCCCCGCCATAGCTACGAAATCCTCCTCGATTTCTTCTTTAAGAAGCGGAACCGAAAGCTTCGTCCTCTCCCTCCTCCCCAGAGTATTAAAATCACAATTGCTGCCATTGTTCCCTTTCAGCAGAACTCTGACGCTCTCGCTCCTCCTCTGCGGTGGAGATTCGACGAGTTTCCCATTAGTCCCCTTGTAGGCTGCAGCTCGCCTGGTCCGCAGATTCCACGGCCTCGCCGCATTGGTCTCGTTTTTGGCTTCTTCTTCTTCTACTTCTTCAGCCAAGGAATTGGGAAGATTGATCTCGGGTTTCGATTGCAATGGAGATTGGGTGCGGGGGTCGAGTTTGATGCATCTGAGGAACTTTTGGTGACCCCATTTGAGGTGCGGCGGTAGCGTGAAGTTGTGGAGTGGCTTCGATCTCTCGGACGATCGCTTCATTGACGTCAATCCGAGCAAAGAAAGCTTGTGACAAGTCTCTGTGAGGGATTGCACTCTGTTTCTCCTATGGATAGTTTGCCCGGGAAAAGGTGGAATTTTGAGGTGGGAAATTGAGGGATGCGATATTGGGAGGCTGGAGAGAGATTGAAATTCGGTTTGTGTTGGTGGTGAAATCGCCGCGAAAAGAAACACCAAGAAGACGAAGTTGAGGGAGGGAGAGACGAAAGACGGTGTTCTTATTTAACGTTCGGGTAGGCTTCCGGTTTCGTTTGGTTTGTCGCTATTTCAATTTTCCAGAAGGAAAGTTATATTTTTTATTCATTCAAAGTTCTGCACCCAGTAAATTTATTTCTTGTTTCTTTAAAGTTATAGTAATATTTTTTGTCACGTGTTGTTTATTATTATTATTATTATTAGTGCTCAGTATTCTTATCAGTTTACACCAGATAGAGATTAAATTATCTACTAATTAGTAATTTATATTGTTATAATATTGTTACAAGCTTTTTAATATCTAAAATATGTTGCCCCGATAAGATGGTCTCAACGATTAGCATAAATAAACACTAATACGTCTTTAAGGGAATATAGAAAAATAAAAGAACAGGGTTTTTTTCAAAGCTATTTTCTAAATACTCCATTTCTCCACATACACATTTCCTTTCTGATATTTAGCGCAAATAAATAATAGTCAAGATAGTACCTTTGAACGAGATTTAAAAAATAAAGACAAAGGATCGCTTGTACCTGAAGGCTAACGTTTCCGTTTTCGACCCGGGGAACAACAAATAAAATACATTAAATATGGACGTTTGTTCAAACCTTGACTCAAACTACTTCTTCTCCAAAGGTTCAGTTAAATTCACACATTTACCCCAATAGTTTGAAAGCTTATATTTTCCCCTCCTCCATTTCTAACACCATTAGTTAACAGTTAAACAACACGAAAAACTACTTTGCTTGAATCATAATAAATACTTGAAAATTTTAAATCAAACTATTTATGAGCAAATTTAAACTACCCAGCTTTGCCAGGAAGTTAAAATTACTGTTTACTGTTAGTTGATAATTGACTAACGATATTAGAAAAGAAAGGAAGAAACGTTGGCTTTGAAGCCAAGGTTCAAATTTTACCAAATGTCAGGACGTAAGTGTGAGTAATTCGTTTTTATAGGTGTATTAGCATCAAGTTGGTAAGTGAGAAGGCTGTGTCCACATTGGGCCCATAGAACCGTCGTTGGAAACGGTCTCAAACACCAGTACACCACAAAGCCCGTCGCAAATCACAAGCTACCAACTGCCTGCCCTGTGAGGAGTCGCGCTGCCCGCCCAGAGGACAACTACGTCCAGAATATGAGAAAGAAAGAGACCGCTTCTATCAAAGGAACAGACGAAGAATTTATTAGGGAAAATTACAAAAAAGACCCTATATGATTTGATTTAACCTACAGCTTGCCCACTCTATTTTGAAAAACCTACATTTTACCCCTATATTTTTTACACTGCCTAATAACAACTTTTGAAACTGTATTTAAACTATATGATAATAATTTTCTAGTAATTTCAAGATTTTTGATATTTTTTTCATAGTCAACTGACCTTTAAAAAATACTGATATATAATTATATGTGGTAATATACATTTATAGAAAGGAAAAACTGATAGTTTAAAATATCTACTAACTATAAAAAAAATACTGAAGAGATTGAAATTACTGAAACATGATTATCGTACAGTTTAAATACAGTTTCAGAAGTTATTATCAGGCAGTGTAAAAATATAGAGGGCAAAATGTAGATTTATTAAAATAGATGGAGCAAACTGTAGGTTAGACCAAACTATAGGATGAGTTTTTGTAACTTTCCCAATTTACTACTCAAATACAGTAGTACATGACTAGAACGAATGAGATGATACATAAAACCGCAAACTCTTCAGTACGGCTATAAATAAACAAAGAAAAGGGAGCTCTATACAGCTGCATCCTCAGAGTGCTTCACACCCTCTCCAAAGCCATTGTCCCCATGCTTCTTGAGGTGCTATAGAACCAGTCACTCAGTGCCTTACAGCTGACTGGTTTTGCAAATAGATAAACAGACAATAGTGAAGCGAACTACAACAAAACTGAATCAGCTATACATGTGCATTTTCTTACTTCATTAGCAGGGCGAAAAATAAAAAAAGAAACTGAGTTGAGAGAGATCTCAAACTACCGCGCTGTTGAACAGTTTTCATTTGCCATCTCATTCTTGATGACCCTTGTGTTGTACGATCCACAGTTTCCACATTTATGATATAACCAATGGAAGCGTGATGTGCCCTTCCGATCACAGTCATTGCAGAGTATTTCCTGCAATTGTACACATGCATTGGAGTTGACAAGCAAGTATGCTGAATGAGCTAACTTTCACATTAACCATGTGTAGCTGTTTTGTCACAAAAACTACACAATTATACCTTCACTTCTGAAAATCTTTTGTTAATAAATATATTACAAGAATAACTTACGAGGCATTATTATAACCAGCACACAAGATAACCAAATAAAACAATCTAATCATCATCATACTGCACCTCAATCCCAACTATGTCGGGGTTGGTGGCATGAAGTTCAGGGTGTCAATTAACTGTTAAGAGTTGGTAAATATTACAAATAATGAGGAAGATTGAAATATGAAATACTCGATGCAAAGATACCTGACATCGATCTCTGTACTCCTCTGGAAGCTCCTCAGATGCCAGCAAGGCGTCAAGCATGCCAAAGTAAACCTGAGAAATCCACTTCTTATCAGCTTGAATCATCAAAAATGGAGACCCCTCAACCCAGTTGGGACACATAATATTCCACAAGTTACAACACAGAATGAGATCAGGAAACACCTTTGAGGTTTGGCCTCAAGAAGCAGACTGAATCAAACCACACAAGTTTATTAATAAACAATTATTTTAATGGTAAATGCGTCAAGACGGCATCAACATTCAGCAGGAAAGACAGCATTAGAACACATAGATGTGAGAGCAAAGTTTGTTTAGTTTCAATCTATAAATACTTTTGGGCTACTGCTGATTTCAAATTTTTAACTACATTTTAATAAAATGTATATTAACTTCAATGGCTTTCCCTACATCCCATTACTTCTATACCATGTCTAACACAATCCAGGCCCCCCAGTCTTTGTATAAGGTTCCACAAGTTAGTTGGTTTCCATTTGAGAGGAAAGATCACTGAAATACCAAAAGGAGAGAAACAACAGCTTTATAGCAAAGTTCTCTTACCGCCATATCTCCCAAGGATTTGCTGCATATTGGACAAGTGTAGTGACTGCAAGTATATGCCTAACATGCCATGGAAACAGTAGATGTCAAAATATAGTCCAATTTTTTGATAGCTGAGCCCTTTTGAGATTGTGACGAGAATAAGTAATATCAACATAAATGAAATAGGTAAAATTTATAAGTTCAGCAAAATCACTACCTGAAAACAAGCTGAGTGCATGTAATGCCCACAAGGTAGTGCTCTGACAGTTTCACTTGACGTAAATAGGAAATCACAACATATAGGGCAATTTGTTTCTAAGCTTTTCTCCAGACACTTGTGACTCACCAACTTTATCCCCAGACAGCAATTACACGTCATACAATGAAAATAATCAACCCCAAGGCCTCGTCCAACACGACACAGATTGCAAAATGGGCAGTGATATATAGTCCTGGAGAAAACTAATGCTGTCTGATAAATAACCATTGAATTTTACTATCGATAAAATGCAACAATAGCATAATTGAGGAACAATGGGTTAAAGCAAATATGAAACTTGGATTTGAAATACAGAGTTCCATTAAGGATGCTCAGACCACCAAAAGCCAAAACGTGGATGACAGAAGCTTTAAGGACAATTGTTTATCTAAAAAGCTTCAAGAAACAAAAAGAAAATGTTCTTTATTCTGATTATATTGCTAAACAAACCTCAACAGGATGTTGCTAACTTAGGGAAAAGGAAAAGAAACAATTGAATATGTTCCTTTACTGCAAGTGCAATTGTTCTTGGGACCAGGGCTGATGGGAGAGTTTCTTAGATTGAGGGAGACCCCAAGTTGGGAGGAAAATATTTAGTCTAGCTTAGTTGTTTCCAAATGCATGTTTTCAATTAAAAGAAACATGAAAGAAAAGTGAGGCTCGAAACCACAATCAGAGACCACATACCTTTCATCATCAAAAAGTTTACAGATATTGCAATAGTAATTTGCCATGGAAAATCCATTGCAAGAAGACGTTGTGCATGCTGCTCCTACAGGCTGAACTTTGAGGCAGCGCATGCACATCATCTCCAAGGTGGCTTTCCTGTAAGGAGATAAAAAGGAAAATATACCAAGTGCACAGCACTATCTTCAACCAAATGCAATAGAATTTTGCAATTACCTATCCATTGAATGATCACTGACTTTGTCATGACAGAATCTACAAGTATACAGCTTGCCACAGCAAGCAGCAAGAAGTTTGCAGTTTCTTTTGTAGTGCTCACATCCAAATACTTGCTTTTCTGGATCTCGATAAGACCTAAAGCATCCTGTTACATCTTCACACTCCGAAATTTCTGTGGTTGTTGCATGAGTCAACTTCTGCTGAGCAGCTATCCAACGACTGAAGGAAAAAATATATGCTGATTAATTTAGTCAAGATACAAAAGTGGAATATATAAAAGATCATATACCAAGTAAACATATGAAATAAAAAGAAAATCTAGCATTGCTTATCATACTAAGCAAAATATGAACATTGCACGTGATACATACTTACCTAGTCAGAAGATTCTGAACAAGATATGCTTTTCTCCTTGGATCAAGAGTTGAATCTTGATAAACCTTTCTGATCTCTGACTCAAGTTCATTTTGATTCATGCGGAATATATCTTTCCACCCAGGCTTAAATTTCTGGTCTGACTGATCTAATATCTCCTGAAAATCAGTGTCTTGGAATAATGCAATTTAAGATTAGTGACAACATTTAAACATAGTGAATTTCAACATTCAACCATTAGGACATTGTTCATTATCAATCAATCAATAAGTCAATCAAGTCTTAAACCCACATTGGCGCACATGTTATATAAATCGTGTGTCTCAGTTCCATGAGACTGAAGCTAAGTGTCCATCATAATACAGGAAAATAAACAGCCGCATACCTTTATGAGGGACGCCATCTGCTTTGCTCAGCAAAGATGAGTCTGATAGTCCACTCCAGCATTCATTGAGCCACTCATTGAACATAGTGTTTTTGGTTGCCTGCTTCCATGTGTCCATCATTTTGCATTGCTCATCCTGGTTAAGGGCAGAAGTGACCCAAGGCAACATAGACTGGAGCACCTCTGCACCTGTTGTCCCAATTATACGACCAACTATCTTGTCTTGCTCGTCTACAGAGAAATGTCTGCCAAACAATGGCCAAAGTTCAAGCTCTTCCCTGAAAATATGCTGGTCCAATGTAACTCTTATTGATTTGCACATCCCTTGCAGCTTAGTTGCTAGCTCATTATACTTCCTCAAACGTTCACCAGCATTGACAGCAGAAAGTTCCACAGTGCAACCAGTTAAGTCTTCTTTAAGATGGCCTTTTGATTCATGTAGGTGGGAAAGCTCCAAAAGAGCCCCATTAATGTCTTCAAATAGTTTCTCCTCTTGCTTATGGTCCAGCATATAGGAATGACTGACATTATGTAGAGCTTCTTTAGATTCTAATGCCGGAAAAACAATGTCATCCTCAGCATTGCTATGCGCTTTATACAGACCCCATAATAGATGAAATCTTCCAATAAATTGGCGAAGGAATGCCTCATCACAATCACTAAGCCTTCCAGATTCAGCATCCAGAAACTCCAAATCTTTACTTATGGCCTTATGAAATTTAAATATAGTATCAATTGGTCTTCCTGTAGAACCAGTTTTAGAAGAACGATCTTCTGTTTCCCAGACAAAAAGGCTGGAGTTAAGAGATAGAGCAGAGGAACTAAAAGATGAAAACCGTAACGACTTGGCAGTCAATAAAGCATTCACCCCCAGGTTGTGACCATTTACTCCTAATTCTGGTACACAACAAGATCTTTCACTAGAAGACGGTTTATGCCCATCTGTGGTGTATACAAGCTCAGAGGTGTTCTTGTTTTCACTTGACATCAATACATTCCGCTTGACTGGCCTTTCAACTTCATCTTCAAGGACTGACATAGATCTGCCATTGGTACAAAACGAAGAAAAGAATGCACAGCAAGATTGAACAGAATCTTCTTCAATTTCACTGAACGTTTTAACAGGACAACATCCTTTTCCATTAGGAGACAGACATGTGCCAGGATTACGCCCCTTGCAAGCCCAACCAGAAAAAAGAGTAACCAAAGCACTATCAGCTTTTGGAGCTGCAAACAGAAATTGCTCCTTTTAAGAAATAATAATAATAAAAGAATGGAAAGCAGAATTTCCAAAGGTACCAGCAGTTTAAAATGAATTCACATAGATAGGCATGTTACCCGCCAAATGAATGTTTTGGAGGAAACTCTTGGCCTCATCTTCAGTCAATGACCCAACCAGCCAAGGCAAAATACGTTCAATCAATCTTAGGGGCATCACACACAAACTCTGATACAAAAGTTCACGCTGCCTTTGGAAGCTGAAGTGCTTTCGTGCAAGTGGGAGAACCTAAACTAACACAAAGTTTATATAGCTTTCTCAGAACTTTATTTTGACTTTAAAGTGAAAATGGAATAACAGAATAGCATTAAATGATGATGTGAAATTCTAAAGCACTTATGTGCTTACTGAAACACCAAATAGTTTTATGGAGTCAGTTCCACACAAAGGCAGCCAGGCAAAATCCTGACAGCTACCATAAATCACCAAAAATGAGCTATCACTTCAAAAACACTTCACCTGAACTTCCTCATTATTGAAGTGCTTCCTTATAGTTTCCATTATTTGGTCAGCATATGAGCACAACTTGGAATAAAATGCAGAATCTGAAGTTGAAACTGCTCCTTCAATTTGAATGCTTTCAATCAAAAACCTAAACTCATTGAATTGATTCTCTTCTTCAGCATGCTCCTCAGAGAACGACAGTTCCACATCAACAGCTGGAAATATGACGTTGTCCTCTGCAATACTGCAAATAATAGCCAGACTAACAGTGTGAAACGTCCCATTTGAAAAGAATAATGGACAAACACAACCTCATACTAGTGCACTCATAGTCTTAGATTACCAAACTCATTCTTTTCATATTTGTTATCCTCTTTTCCCTCCAAAAAATTTCATAAAATCACTGTGAATTCCCCTCATTTAAATGTGTCAAATATCAGAATATTTTATCACATGGCAAGATCATTTCAGGTACTGTAACACTAAAACAAATATACATGTCTGTTTAAAATGTATATAAAGAGAGACCTATGAAAGATGCAAACTTCAGCAATAAATTGCAGCCGCTCATTAAAGGCTGACAGGTCCACATAATCTCCAGAAATTTGAATTTTCTTTGCTGCCTGAGCAATCTCACTCAACTCTCTCTTAATAGCACTGTGCCAAAGTAATATTTCATTAATAGGATGCAGCTCATCCTTCATAGGCACATCATCACACAGCTCCAAATGTTTTCGTTTCCCAATCTTGGATGAATTACACACACACTTAACATTGCCGGATGGTGGGATCAAACCCTCAACAATTGAACCTGAATGATGCCAAGTCTTAGGGTCATGAACACAGCCACCCAGCCCACTAGTGTTACTCTTCCCCTCCATCCATGTGAAAATAACCTTCAGTCGGTAAGAGGAATCAGTCATAGCCATTTAATCAATCCATCTAAGATTGACAAAAGGGCAGCATGAAAACAAGTTGCCTACCTGCTGAAGAAGCCTTTCTTCTGGAACTATCTTGCTCAAGCAAACTTTCATATCCCGATACTCCTCAGCTGAAACAGATGAAGAAATCCACGGAAGGAATTCTGTCATCATGTTTACAGGAATGCTACAAAAGAATTGCCATACAAGATATGCTTGCTCTTCCGTGGAGAACTTTTCAATGAGCAAGGGAAACACCTGTGACAGTCAAATTGAATAATGGAAAAACTTGTGTTTTAGTTCAGCATGTCTCTTTTGTTCACAGGCAGATTAATACTTAGATTATTAAGAAAACAAGAAACTATAGTTTTATGTTGACTCAAAACCTTCCAAGCAGAAGTGCATAAAAGCGGCATGATAAAGAGACAGCAAGAATCTGTAAGGATTCAAGTTAAAAAGGTAAATTTTAAGTGGATCACAGTCCTAGAGGAACAGAAAAACTATGGCAGCAAGAGTTCTTTATAAGATGTCCTGTTGAAACCACACAAGTTAGTGTGAGGATAAAGGACTCTTAATTGCACAAAAATACAAAAAATAAAAGCAGAACAGGCAAGTATATTGTGGCTAATATGAAGGGATCTATGAGACAAGCAAGCAACATTTTCCACAACAAAACACAGCAGCAGTCTACTAGCAAGAGAAGTATGCAACATTCCTAGTCTTGCAACCAGTTTCTCTCAGATCGATAAACGTAGCAAAGAATTCTTAGTATCTGAATGTATCCCGACCGAAAACCAAAGAGGTAAGCAGAATGAGACCTGATCCTCTTCTTTTGCCATGTGCTGACTAACTGATGTCCGAAGGGCTCCTGTGCAAGAGGCCAGCTCCCTTGGAAAGTTTTCATCATTCTGGATGTACGAATTTAGTAGCTCAAATAAATGGTCAAACAGACTGCTTTCACTCTCATGTTCTAGAGCATATGTTTTCACTACATTTTTCACTCGCTTATCCAAAGCTGGGAAGATAACCTGCAGTTCCACAGACAACAGAGGAACAAGTTTTTATTATATCAGAGGAAGAGGAAGGTGTTAACTGCTACAGTAAATGTATGTACAGAACAGTCCAATAGGTAGAAACAGAATCAGTGCCACAAATCTAACCATTGACAGAGATACCTTAAAATTGTGTAAACTGGAAGGTATCCTAATAGTCACATTTTGCAGACTTAGGAGATGAAGCAAAGTTTCCCTCGCTAAATATTGGTTTTGATTAGACAGGTATTATCTAATCCTAACTATAACGCGAAAGATAAACACAATTGAGAGGTAAGTTTGAGACTAGCTTAAAAAATGCAATTTTTAGGATGCCAGTTATGCTAGTAGCTAGTAAACTGTTTGAACCAGATAGTTTGATTGTGCGGCAAATGGTTAACAAGAAACCTACAATATTATTTTCAAACTCCTAAAATACATAAGTATGATCAATCTATGGAACATAAGATTTTAATAGGCTGTCCAATAAACTTGTGAATAGATACAGTACCTCATCTTCCGCGACAGAGTGCTGCTTGTAAATGGACCTCAGAAACCGGTACCGATGAAAGAGGGGGTCGAGATCGACGTGATGGCCGGTGGCGAAGGCCATGGCCAATCGGTGGAGCGCATCGAGCTCATTCCGTACGGCCTTGTGGAACAGCAAGAACATTAAAATCGGAGGCTTCTCCTCAACTTCCGAGCAACTGCCTCCAAAAGGCGCCGCTTCCCCTGATACGGGCAAGACCACGCCGTCCCTCCGTTGAAATTCTGGCAGAGGAATCGCCATTGCCGGTAGCTCCGTCAATCTCTTTTTTTGTCGTTCCTTGTGATTCTTCTTCCTTCGCTTTTTGTTCTTGGTCCTCTTCTCCTCCTCCACCGCCCGGGGCTGCTTAAATTATTCGTCTTAATTTTGTTTTAAATGATAAAGCTCGTGTTTTTCTTGTGCGCTCGAATGGCGGAGAGAGGAAGGCTTGTGGTGTGGCCTGCAGCTGTGCATTTGGGACTTGGGTGTGAACTGATAAGAATTTGGCAAGGATGGTCCCCGAACATCATGGATTCACAAAAAAAAAAAAATGATTTTGAATAATATTTTAACGGAAATAACTATGTTGGATAAAAGATTTTCCTTTTTTTTTTTTAGTTTTTTGAATCAGAAACAACAAAAGTAATGAACACAGAGGAGAACTAATATCCATCCTTCCTACTACACTTCGTTGAACATTAATCAACAAAGTTACAAATTTTTTATATTGATTGTGTTTACAGTGAAAAAGAGTTAAAATATTATGAATTTAAGTCAAGTCATGATGAATTAAAATAAAAGTTTTGAAAAAATTGAAATTTTTTGAAGTTGTTATTAACTAATTTGATTTGGGATTTAAATACACTCACGCAAATTCAAGGTCCTGAAACGTAAAAGTTAAAAGTTTATATCATCTTTTGTATTTATTAAAACCAAAATATATATTACATACACATAGAGAACTAATTATATTATTTAACATTTTGGTTGTGGGCACCAGCTTGAGGGATAAAATGGGCTTCAATCTCATTTAAAAAAAAAACTGTAACAGCTAAAATACTATTCTCAAGACTTCGCATGAAAAATTAAATGAGCTGGTTGCACTTGCACTTGCACAACAACCAATATAATGGAGGCACGGGGGATGGATGACTTGGAATCACAGATTTTATGTCTTTAGCTAGAGACTGCACCTCTAAAGGAGCCACTTGCAACCATTTTTCTTTCAACCAACTTCCTCTGCATGAATCATCATTGAAACCACTACTATTGCTAAACAATGCCTCGTTTCTCGCTATTCATGAACACTACACTTGTACCTAAAAACATATTGGTCAGGGGATCTACTATTGTGTTTTATGTTCCGACATCTATTTCATCCACCTTTTATTAATTTTGTCTGATTGCGTGTTTTTGTTTTCTTTATCTCATCAATTATTTGAATTTTTTTCAGTCATTTGTGAATTATTTTTCTCAATGCTACAATGTTTATATGGAGGATTCGAGTAAATCTAACTATTTTCCTTTTACTCGGTATTATAAAGATGCATAACTTTTTTATTTGTTAGTATGTTCACGTTGTTCTTTAGGATCCTATATTGTTGGTTTATAAAACATCCTTTAACTCAATTATAATTTGAATGAAATATATTTTACTAAGAAAATCATATTTTTTTCATTAACAATGCTTGAATTCGAAATTCATGAAATTCTTGTAATTATTGAATTCCTCTCCTTGGATACTTTGAATTGTTCTTTGTATTGACGTCTTATTTACCTATTAATAAAATTACTATTGCTTTTTTCACAGAAAAAAATCTAATGATCCCAAAGTACACACTAATAACAAAATATTTCCATTCACAAACTAAGATCACTCTTGACAAAAAGTGTGACTAGTATAACTGTCATGGTAAATAAACTCCACTCAATGCAATAAAGTGGAGATTCGATCCATATTTTTTAATACCACGTATTTTTATCAACTAAGCTAGCTACCAACTGCTCAAAAAGTTGTTTTGGAAAATAAAAGTTGTTCTTTCATTGCGTTGCACAATGTACTGATGTTTTTTCCCTTTACTTTATTTGAATTGGCTGAAATCTGAAAGTGATATACAAACTATGAAAACTATGCTTTTTTACAATTAAATTAAAGTTAGTTCCAAACAATTTTTTTATTTTCGTTTTAAATCAATGCCTAATTGGCTACAGTGTGACGGAATTAAATAGTTCGCCAAATCTTTAGCAACCCTCCATATTTGATGTTGTGTCTGATAATAGATGGTGTTACTTTAACCACCCATGACAACGAGCATCGCATATCAACGGGCAAGATTGTTCATTTGTTGAACATATCTTGTAATTGAATCAATTAGGCACCCTACTCTAATTCTATAATTCCAAAGCAAATTAAGTGAATCTTGAACCTCATTTTGACCAGTTGAGGGTTAACACTAGACCAAATTAAGAAGTTCTTAAAGTCAAAGTCGTAACTTTTACGACACTTACAAGTTAGAATAGGGCATGATTTGATAAGCCACAACTCCTAAGTGATAATTATTCACCGTAGAAGAGATTGGGATTAACCTCAAGGGCCATAGCTGTAATAGCTAGATACACCTCATGGTTGACAAATGGCCATATTGAGAACTTTTGAGTGTTTGAATGGGTTGGTATTTGGGCTAGGTAATTGTCCTATTTTGAAAACTTGGTGAAAGGAGTCATGAATTTTCAATTTTGTCAATTGGCGCTAGTCGGATATAAATTTAAAATTTTAATGAGTGCTTGGTAAAAAAGAATTTTAGCGTATGGGTCCAAAAGTATATATTTTTATATTTTATGGGGCATTTTGAAATTTAGGATTTTAATATGTTGAGGTGAGTGACACGTTGTCATATGTACCAAGTTGTTTGCTGGTGTAAGCATATGATTTAATTTTGGTTGCTTTTCACTTGCACATGGACTTAGGTGTCGACAGGTGACAACTACTCACAGATGAGAACATATTTACCACTGAAAATATATGGAAGGTGGAAAGTTCACCAATATTTTGATGCCTAAATGCCATACCCACATTGCTCCATAAGTGTAAATATTACAACTCAGCTGTTAATTGGTAGAAGATGAAATGCCTTCAAATGGCAACAGAAGAAGGGGGATGGGATGCTTGAAGGTGGGGGTAGACTTAAAGGATGCTAGCAAAGGCTTAAGTCATTCTTAGGATCATAAAATATCTATGATTTGCTTTAGAATTTAAAGGAAAATGCATTTTAGTCCCTCCTTAAAATTGGTTGATTCCCTTATAAGGATTATAATTTAAAAAAGTATTTATTTTGTCTCATCTTTTATAAAAAACCTGGGTCTGCCCTGCTTGAAGGTCGTTGATCACTGTCATACATATTCATTCAACAATTTCACACAAAAATTCATTAATTTAAAGAAAAACCTATGTTAAGGTTTATGGAACCCAGATTCTAATTCACATTCAAAATTGATTAAATGAATCAAATTTGAACCCCTAGACCATAGAGCTATTGTTTGCCAACCTATACACTATAAAAGTGAGCCATCCATCAGTAATTTTGCTGATTGTGATGGCCAAATAGCAATAGGAATGAATCAGTCTTCATGAGTTCCACTTGTTCTTGGAATTGAAACTTTTGATTCCTATTCCAGACCTATTTTAATGCACTTGTGTGCATGTTTTTATCAAGTATGAACTACATAGGATAATAGTGGTGGTAAGGGTAATAGTGGCTACGGCTGACGATTGAGTTTATGGTGGTGAAGAAACAAAATATGTTATTCCATAATGAAAATTTTCATCCTTAACTCTCATTTGCACCTAACAATAACATTGATGGTAAAATTAGGAGGGTCAAAACTTTTCTTTTTGGAAATTAGACAAGTCAAAAATTTGGTGTGAATTTTGCGTTTTTCGACAATTACACAGGTCAATTTCATATTTAAGCACTATTTTTAAAGTTTTTACATATTTTTGTGAGTTTTCTTTAAAAACATAATGACTTAAATGCCAAATTTAAATTTACCACTAATACTTTAAGTGTACCAAATCTCATACTAATGCTACTCCAACAGTGCAAATTTACCACTCAACCATTTAAAGTGGCAGCTGGATGCGACATATTGTGAAGCGCCATCAAACAACATTAGATGAAGAGGGGAATGGATGATTGGAAGTTGATAATCATTACCGTACACATCTCACTTAATAATTTTACAGAAAAATTTATTAATTTTAGAAACATAGGTTTATGAAACCTAAGATTTTAATTCTTAGTCAACTGTGACAAAATGAAGTGAAATTGATCTCTAAACCATAGTATTATTGTTTTCCGACTTGTACACTGAAATTGAGACATCCATGATGATTTTTATGGATGGTGGTGGTCAAAGAGCCATAAGAGTGAATCATTCTTCATGAGTTCTTCTTATTCTTGAAACTAAAAATTTTGATTCTTATTTTAAACTTGTTTCAATGCACTTGTGTGCATGTTTTGATCAGGTCTAAAAATCACAAGATAGTGGTGGCATCAATGATGGTGGTGGATGTTGATGTTTGAGCTATGGTGGTGAAGAAAGAAAATTATGCTATTTCTTAACGGAATATTTCATCTGCTAGTCTCATTTGCACCCATCAAAATTGTTGATCGCATATTGCTTTGAATTTGAAAGTTAGGTATGAGATTTAGTATAATTAAAACATTAATTGTAAATTGGGTCTTTTTTATACTCATTGATGGTAATGTTTGGTATATAATTAGCCAAACAACAAAATATAAGTAACAAAGCAGGGAGCCAGCCTTTCAAAAAGGATAAGATTACTATTTTATTTTTCCACTTTTTTTGTTATGCATTTTTTATTAATGATTTACAAGTATATCAATTTAGATGTAACTAATAGATTAAATTTCATAATTTTTAAATTATAAAATTTTAAAATTGCTTCAACAACAATCAATACAAGAAAAAAAGGGTTTCATTCAAATTCTAAAAGTTAAAAAGTGATAAATCTTGTGAGATAGAAGGGACATAAAATATAGTCATTTTACAACAAACACTAAATGCATTTATTCAGAAGTAAGATCATAAATTCATAATCAATTAGATCCACCTTTGACTACATTTTGTTGGTCAAAAGGGGTAAATTGATTATCAACATTTATGCTTGGTGGGGAATCTATAACTATGATATTTTTCACAGGCATATATATATACAATTGACATTTTCATTGCCTCACTATCATTAAAATACCTAGGAATGTCTGCATGTTGAATTAACCCTTTCTTCTTGGGTTATAAAACAGCCACCCTTCTTAATCACTTCATCTAGGGGTCCACGCCCAATTCTCAATCACTTCAGGTTCCTCGAAATGAGCAATATTTTAAGCAGATAGATGATTCCTCTGTTATTGATGAGTTAGTGGGTGGAAATGGGACTATTGGGATCAGAGACTGATTCTATACAATTCCTAAAAAATCTAGTTAATTGCCATTTTGTTGTGCATGTAACAAAGGAAAAGAAAGACAAATACAAAGCCAAAAAAATGGAAGCTTGATAATTTTTTATTGTTCAGAGTCTAAACATCTTTCTTATCGATAATCATTTGTTCATTCACTTTTCCATTTGCTTGATCTTGGATTCTTCTGTTTAAGTTTTTCTTCACTTAATTTATTTTTAATTACTAAAAATTTATTCAACAATTTCTTATTTTAATTGATTGAAATGACTTTTGGTGTAATTGTTTTGTTAACCTTGATGCCCCTTACTATTTCTTTCCAATTTTTGAAAATATTTTTATACTTAATTAGTCTAGATTATTCTTCGACTTTCCTCGCTTAACCAAAATAATAACGACTGTCTTTCCCCCAAAATAAAGGTTATGAAAAAATGAAAATTCTAGTTGAGGATGATGATTGATCTAGTAGCAAAAATTTAGTTAGTGGCTAATTAGGTTAAAAATCAAATATTGGTAGCGTGCTTGTAGTAGTTTGTAAAAAAGTTTTTTGATGAATGTTTTAGTAATGACTAGCTAACTAGGGTATTTTTCTATTAATCATATCCAATTTCCTCTGATCTAAAAAACATCGGTAGATTTACTCATAGACAAAAATATTACTGACATACGTATGTCTTTTTGTTTGGCCAAAATACACCTAAAATCCCTGAACTTGGCCAACTAGGACGCCTCCCTTCACTAAACTTGAACTCAGGGCAACTTAACCCCTAAACTTGGCAAAGTGGGTCAATCAACCCCTTTGACAGGTACGTGCTACACGTAATCTAACTTCCGTCCATTAAAAAATGAAAAACTACGTAAAATCCACTAAACTTCCTACTTTCTCTATTCTACACCCTAATCTTTAGTCCCCAACACCCAGGTCCCCTTATCCAACTCATTTTCCTCTGCCATTGAAAACCTGCCATCTTTGACCTCTCATGCCACCCAATTGTAAGAGCGACTGCATCTTTGAGGACAATTGGTCCTCCAATCCCATCTGTTGTTGTAAGTGTCGAACTGGAGAACCACTAAGGTGCTGCTACGGGTGGAAGAATTGAGGCAGAATTTTGTGAGAAGAGGCCGAGGCAACCTTCTTGAGAATCCGGCGAGAAAAGGTTGAGAACACCATTGAAGGAGACGAGCATCCCTTTGGTTCACAGAATGCAGTTGAAGGGGACAAGTGTCCTCTTGTTCACAAAATGCCATAGGAGATAAGCATACCCTTGTTCATAGAACACCGTCAAATGAGACAAGCGTCTCCTTGTTCATAGGGAGACGGGTGTCCCTTTGGTCATGCCATCGGCGGGGAAGGGGGCATGAACATTGTGCCGAGAGGATCACAAATTGGTTCGAAAAATTTAAGGATTACCTGATCCAGGTTTAGCCATGGTGAAAAAGGATGCGGCTGTGTAAGACGGAAACTGTGGGAAAGGACAAACGACGATAAGGCATTATGTGCAGGTCAAAAGAGTTGGCTTGTGCAGGTCAAAAGGGTTGGTTGACCCACTTTACAAAGTTTAGGGCTGAGTTGCCCCTAGTTCAAGCGTAGGGGCTAAGTGTCATGGTTAGCCGAGTTTGGGGGCTAAAGATGTATGTTGACCTTTTTGTTTTGGTTCAGATGCGTATTTGCCTTTTTTCAAAAAAAGTATAACAGTGTACTTTAGTTTAAACATGAACATTTACATCATCCAGATGCATTGTAAGCACTGTAGTCATTATCGGTCCTTACATCTGCCAAGACAAGACCTATGGACATTTCGAGAAGATTATTGCCTTATTACTAGACCTTGTAGAGCTGTTTCACAATTACTCTCTCAGTTCTAAATTTTTTGCACCATTTATTTTTTAATAATTAATCTATAAATTTTTATTTTTAATATTGTAGCATATATATATATATATATATGAATGATAAATCAAAATATATAGTTTCTAAATATATAGTTTTTAAATTTTTTTTTCTAACAAAAAATAATATAAAACTATTCAAATCAAATTAATTGAAAAAGTTAAATGTGCAAATAAATTAGGACGGAGGGAGTATTATTATTGTTGTTGTTGTTGTTATTATTATTATTATTAGTATTATTATTTTGGCTAATTAGTGGACTTGGTTCCCATAATGGCAAATATATATTAGTTCGAAAGGCTTATTTCAAGTTTAGCTTAAATCCCATGATGACCTCCATACTTTCAAGAATATACAAATTAGCTCATCAAACTTCTTTTTGTACTTGACATCCACCTATTGAACCTTAACTGTATCCATTATCCTATTAAGTGCTTTACCTAAAATTTTCAAGAAGTTGTAACCAAAAGTGTAACTTCTAAAAAATTTATAAACTCACAAAGAGAGCATTACCTTTTTAGCAGTTTAGATTAAGACTGAAAAATGATTGTTATTAACTCTACATCGCTTCCTGTATGAAAAAAAAAACCATTTTTTGGTCCACGATTTTAGAAATGTTTCAGTCAAATTGCTTAATGCCTAGTTGGTACAACTCTGAAAGCTTGATGAGTGGATGAACATGACAAGTGGTTTGATAGGCTAACAGACATATGTTTCAAAGTTGAATGACCATTTTGGATCTAAGCCTTTTGGCTTTTCATATTTAGGAGATGCTTTGAGTCTCCATTTTTCAAAAATAAACGACATATGAATTAGGGATTTATTTAAGTAGCAAATTTCCAAAATTTGTACAGTTTGGGGAAGACATTTGTTTCACAAGTCTCCTTATGCATTGTACCTATCTCCTTAAACTCTGTAAAAACATTTCTTTATATATGCCTAGCATTTTATAATTTCTTTAATTGTCCGAAGGTATACAGATTAGGATAAAAAAGAGAGTGTATAGTGTCCATTTAATAGCGCGTTTGGGAAGAGTTTTTTTAATTAGGATTAGTTCTAAAATCTTTGATGATTTATTAATAATAGATATTAAATTGTTAAAGTCGAAAGCAATCATTAAATGAATTTTTTAAAATTTTGACATTAATAATTAATTCTAATATCAAACCACGCCATATTTTTATCATGGGAACATTTTATCAAAGCATATCAACTATCACATATAAAAATTCTAATCCTAGGCTCACCATTATAATGATTGACAGACAATTTATCCATTACGGACAGCTAGATTGATTTAGGGTTTGAATTATGTGATAGATGACAGACATTACGGACGGCTTAGATCCGTTCATGATGTCTGTTGTTTGTGACACACGGGTTTTCCATTGATTTATTGCGATGATGGAACATAGGCTATGAGTTTATCACACAAGATATAACTATACTTTGTTTTGTCATGTAAAACAAAGAACTAGGGAAAACAAATTAAAAAGGGAAAAGAAAAGGATCTATGAACCAGGGGTGAGTATAGGTTGGGTAAGTCTGAAAATCAACCAAACTACTTTTATTAGATTGGGGTTGGATTAGAAAAAAAAATATATCATATTTCGTGACTTGATTATACATATTAGAGAAGCATTGGTTTTGGGGTTGGTTTCAATTTCATATGGAACTAACTTGTGAACTTGAGATGGAATAGAACCCAAGGTATATGTATAAATGTATAATAAAAATTATGACATTACTAAATAGTTCATACATTAATGTATGAAGATGTACATTTAAATGTTTATATTTCTAAATTGCTTGTATATTTATGTATGAACATGTACATGTTAAATTATGATATTACTAAATTTTTCATAGACTAAAAACTAATTCATTTTAACTTAAGCCAACTGACTTATTTTGACTTCTATATATTTTTTGTCTGAAACCAATTTCATTTGAAAGCCAATATTATGTAAATACAATAATCCATTTGAAAATAAATTTTCATGATGTTTGTCAATTTTTTATGATTTTTTTAATTCCTTAAACTAGAAAAATTCATAAAAATTTAATAAGATTACAAAAATTTTATTTTCAATAAATTATTGCACCTACGTAATATTGACTTTTAATTAAAATTAGTTTCAGATAAAAAAGATGTAAGAATAAAAATAAGTCATTTTAAAGCCAATTGACTTAAGTTAAAATAAGTTGGCTCTAAGAACATGCATATTTAAATGGGGATTAAGTTGTGTCCGTATTGTGTTGAATATTTCTTAAACTAGTTGTGAACATAATTTTATTAAATTACAAAGTTGTTAATTATTGTATTTTTGTGATAGGAATAGAAAAATTTGAGACCCAAAACAAAAAAAAACAAGACCTATACTTATGGTTCTTAATGGTTCTCGATTCATAGGTTAGATAAAATTTTTTTAGAACCTTCACTATTAAAAATTGGTTCAGCTTCAATAAAAATCTAAATCAATGTGACTCGTACTATGAACTTATAAATGCTAGCCACGCAATTCTCACTCGTTCGTTCATGCATATCTAACAAAAATGAATCCATTAACGTTCAATAATACAGATCTTTTTGCTCGCCGGGAGCCGTCGTATCTTCTTGTTTAATTACACAATGGAACTTCCATTTACTATTCAAGTCAAAACTCGGCCCCCAAGCATATGGATTATGGATAGTACGATGGAGATATTTAAAAATGATCAAACCCATTTATTTTTATATGTAATCATTATTATTCAATTATATATCAATTGAAATATTGTTATGACAAATTTGAAATTCACACTTTTGAAAGTAAATACTTTTGTTAGATTTAATAAAAAAAATATTTACTTTCTAAAAAGCATTATTCAAACGATTAGTTAAATGAAATATTTACTCTAACAAAATATACTTCATACTTCCCAAATTCTCTACACAATTTATTTTTCAGCAATTAATATATACTTTTTTATTTTCAACATTTTAGTACATAAATTGAATCTAAGCTCCTGTCCAATTCTCTCGTACAACCTCTAACTTTGCTGGCGAACTCAGTTTGTTTACATCTGCACCCCCACTTACTCATCTTATTGTTCCCTAAACTACTTGCTTAAAAAGAGCCAATTGGAGCACCATCCACAGACCACTATGTTGGATATGCCGATTGCTGCTATATCCACACATACAAATGTATCTAAGTCGACCCACTTTACCATTAATGGACGCTTAGCTGCGATGACACAAATAAGTAATTATGGCCAAAATCAGGAATTTTTTCATCAAAATCAGGAACTTTTTTATACTTACTCAACAAACTCCCAATGACATGTAAGAAATCCAACCCAAAACGGCGTTATTAGTGGATCATTAATTTGATTTAATTCAAAACAAACTAGGCCTTTGTTTCGTGGATTGGCGCGAAAGGGAAGTTTCATGGGCCAATGACATATATTGATAACAGTTTGATAGTTTATCCTTTAACCAACTATCAAGCCATTTCAAATTTACCCAAATTCGCAAACAACAAACCCAATAAGATAAAATGGGCCCCAGCCCAATTGGTTGGTGAATACTAAAACTTTTCTCCTAACATTTCTGTTTCTGATTCACCGGCGACGAGGCAATAGGCTTTTCTTTTTTCCCTCACTTTGTGTTTTGGATCAAAACGATCGGAAAACCATGATTAAACCCATCGAATTCTGGAACTTGTCTCGCTGTTCCTACTTTCTCGATCCAATTCCTCAATAGAAGATTCGAATTTCGAAGTTGTCGATTCCCCGAATTCCCATCTTTCACAATCCCGACAAATGGCGGGCGCGTCGCTGATGGACGCACTGTTCCAGCGGTCGCTGGAGGACCTGATCAAGGGCCTCCGGCAGCAGCTGATCGGCGAGCAGCAGTTCCTTTCCAAATCCATGGATGAAATCCGCCGCGAGCTCAAGTCCACCGACCTCTCCACCAAATCCACCGCCCTGCTCAAGCTCTCCTATCTCAGCTCCCTCCATTTCCAGGACATGTCCTTCGCCGCCTTCAACGCTCTCGAGGTCCTCTCCTCTCCGCTCTTCGCCCATAAGAAGATCGCGTACCACGCCATTTCGCTCTCCTTCAACGAGTCCACTCCCGTCATCCTCCTCATCACTAACCATCTCCGCAAGGATCTTAACAGCACCAACGAATACGAAGTAAGTTTGTCTCTGCAGTGTTTGTCGAGAATTGCTAATGTCGATCTTGCCAGGGATTTGACCCCCGAGGTGTTCACTTTACTGGGTAGTAGTAAGCTCAGTGTGAGGAAAAAAGCTTTAGGTGTGGTTCTGAAGGTGTTTGAAAAGTACCCAGATGCCGTTAGGGTGTGTTTCAAGCGTTTGGTTGAGAATTTGGAGAGTTCGGATCAACAAATTGTCTCTGCGGTTGTTGGAGTTTTCTGTGAGCTCACTGCCAAAGACCCCAGATCTTATCTCCCATTGGCGCCAGAGTTTTATAAGATATTAGTTGATTCCAGGAACAATTGGGTTTTGATTAAGGTCTTGAAGCTTTTTGCTAAATTGGCTCCTTTAGAGCCAAGGTTGGCCAAGCGGATTGTTGAGCCCATTTGTGACCATATCAGGAGGACTGAGGCAAAGTCATTTTTGTTTGAGTGCATTAGGACTGTGGTGAGTAGTTTGAGTGAATATGAGTCTGCAGTGAACCTCGCCGTATCTAAAATTCGGGAATTTTTGGTGGATGATGATCCGAATCTAAAATATCTAGGGCTGCAAGCACTGTCAGCTGTAGCGCCAAAGCACTTGTGGGCAGTCTTAGAGAATAAAGAGGTCATAATTAAGTCACTGAGTGATGACGACCCTAACATTAAAATTGGAGCATTACGCCTTGTGATGGCAATGGTGTCGGAGAGTAATGTAGCTGAGATTTCCAAAGTTCTGGTTAACTATGCTCTCAAGTCTGATCCTGAGTTTTGCAATGAGATTCTTGGTTCCATTTTGTATACATGTTCTAGAAATGTGTATGAGATAATTGTTGACTTTGATTGGTATGCTTCACTTCTAGGGGAAATGTCAAGAATTCCTAATTTTCAGAAGGGAGAAGAAATTGAGAGTCAGTTAATTGATATTGGTATGAGAGTGAAGGATGCAAGGCCAGAACTTGTTCATGTTTCGCGAGATCTATTAATTGATCCTGCTTTGCTTGGGAATCCTTTTTTGCATAAGATATTATCTGCTGCTGCTTGGTTGTCTGGAGAATATGTCAAGTTTTCAAAAAACCCATTTGAACTCTTGGAAGCTCTTTTACAACCTCGGACTAGCTTATTGCCACCTTGTGTTAGAGCAATTTATATCCAGTCAGTCTTTAAGGTACTATTGTTCTCTCTACATTCTTACCTTCTGCAACTGGAAGTCATGGTTTTGTCATCTCCTGATAATTTGCAATCAAGAGTTTCAGAATTTGTTGCTTATGAATCCTTTGAAGATCGTTCTGCAGAAAATGATAGTGGTGTCAGATTATCTCATGATGAGACATCCGCATTTGCTTTACAGCAAGGGGAAAATAAGTTGCATGAATCCATTATGTATATGTTGAATCTGGTCGAATTGGCTTTGGGCCCACTAATTGAAAGCTATGATGTGGAAATACAAGAGAGAACAAGGAATGTACTTGGTTTCATTGATTTGTCAAAGCAAGGCATGCTTAATCCTGCTATTGGTAAGGAAGGAGCGTTGGAGAGCAATGCTGTGGAAGCTGCTAAGGCCATTGAGTGGATGGCTGATGCCTTTTCTGAGGAGCTTGGCCCTGTCTCTGTAAGTGCACAGGAAAGAGTTCCTTTACCAAATGGGTTGACACTTAAGGAAAATCTTTGTGATTTGGAAGCCATCTGTGGTGATATTGAGCTACCTTTACCTAACTCAGTTACTTTTGCGAGCTCTGGGTATGAAGACAGAGTAGGGGTATCTTTTGCTGACCTACAAATCAAAGAAGAGCCAGAAGCATCATATGAGTCCACGTCCCTGCTTGCAGAACATCGTAAACGCCACGGTCTGTATTATCTTCCTTCAGAGAAGAGTGAACTGGATGACTATCCTCGTGCTAATGAAACCACAGCACAGGATAATGTGAATGATGATGTACATGTGCTATCCAGACTGACAGAGCAGTCCCTTGCGGGAAAGAAAAAACCTAACCATGCTAAGCCTAGGCCTGTGGTTGTCAAATTGGATGAAGTAGATGGATTACCTATTGTAGCCAAGAAACCAGAGATTGAGGGTGATGCGATCTCTGGTGCTGTCCGGGAAATTTTGTTAGGAGGAGAAGCTTCAGCGAGCTCTAACCTGTCTGAACAGCCATTCAGCAAAAGGAAAGGGAAGGAAAAACAAGATCTGGATCTTCAAGTGGAATCTAAAGAAAGTTCAGTTGGGAAAGGAACTCATACCTCCAGAAAAGGCAAACACCGTAGCCATGGTAAAGAGAGAAGCCACAGAAGTTCAAGGGAAAAGAATCGTGAGGAAAGAGAAGACAATGGTAAAATGGAGAAGGTGAAAAGTAGCCATCGACATGGAAGACATAAAGTTAAACAACAGGGTAATGAACCCTTGGATGTGGCTGCAAAATCATCAGTAATTCCTGATTTTCTTTTGTAATGTTCTCTTCTCATGTCATTGGATTTGATAGAAAGATTTTCTTTGGGGAAATTTGTTATATATAATCCCCATCTAGCAGATTGATAGCAGATTGAAAGAGAGTCCTTTTCAGGCCATAGATCTTACTCACCTGTTTTTGGGTTGTAATTTTCTTCACGTGAATTGATGAAAGCAAAGAAAAGTCCAAAATTGTGAATTTTGATTCTCAAATATGTGAGATATGAATATTCATCCAAATTTTACTCTGCATCCTCAGTTCTTCTGACTATGATTTTTGCAGTACAAGTCATATCTGATTTTGATGCTGAGATGAGGTTCTGAGACCGTTGCCAATCTAACTTTGTGGAAGATGGTTAGGTATAGTAACTGAAGTTCATGTGGTAAACTCTTGTGTTCTCTGCATATTAGAAAGTGCTGCATTTTCCTTGAAAGAGGAGGTCAGTGGCGAACTTCATGGAAGTTTGGGTGGTTAACGGACTTCCTGAGGTTGATTTGTTGCGAAGGAAAGCAATCTCCGTAAGTTAAGCGGGTATATCTGAAGGTTTTACTTGTTGAACTTTAAACTGATAAACTATAAGGCATTGTTTCCAGCTTCTGAGGATGCTGTTGCTATGAAAAAAGGCTTGAGAACCTTTGCTAGTATCTACTATCTATAGTGTGCAAGAAGGTTCTCAAGCTGGGTCATATCTTGGGGCAGAAAAAAAATTTCCGCAGATTCGTCCAAAAGTTATGTTTTGTTGGCTTTACTTAGGCAGACCTGCTAGAATGAAATATTAGTACTGCTACTTGTGAGTTGCGACATGGTTGATATCATAGTTTGTCTTTTTAAATGCAAAGATCACTCTTCTTATGCAGAAAAAGGATGAACTCTTACAATCGAAGACTGTTATGCTGTTGATAGAGAGCTGACAAGCAGATGAACCCAAGGCTACAGTTAAACCGATTTCAACATGGACGGATGTATATTGTTTACTGTGAGGTCACTGTACCTCACTGAAATTTTATTTTATTTTGTTAGATGGTAGATATGTTTTAATAGGGTCCTGCTAAAATTTGTAAGAGGATTCCACGCACTGGTCTAACACTCAATAAAAAATTAGAAAAACTCACTAATATTATAAAATAATTCAAATGGAGTTTTTATATATAAATAAAAATATTTGCTGCCAAATGGAATTTTTACATATATAAATAAAACAAAACTTCTTTTTACGTAGTCGTCTCCAAGGTTTGTGTCCACCCCCTGACCCCTATCTATTCTCTTGCCTTGCCTGTACCCGAATAACAGGTATTAAAAGTATGGAAAAGTTACCAAAATCCTCTTAAAGTTTGGTTGAATTTACAGTTTTATTCTTTATTTTTCAGAAACTAACCCTAACCCCCCTAAGATTCAGTAAAACCTACCCTAAACCCCCTCTGTTGTCAACATTCATTAACACACTTAAGGCTAAACTAACCTACAGTTAACCCCTCTATAGAAAAATAAAAAAATACTTATTTTGTTCTCCTAGCGTTCTCTTATAAAACCTTTTCCCTAACTTTTGTATCTAATGATTTACATCACCTTTAACTAAACTTTATCCCTGACCAACAAAAAAAAATTAAATCTCAGAACATCGCTGCAACCCTCACTCATGAACGCTGCTGTTACCACCCACCCAATGATTTCTGTTCTCATTGAACTCATCCCTCTCCGTTGCTGAACTCGCATGGGTCTTCTCATCCTTCCGCCCTTCTCTCTCATCCCTCTCAGTTGCTGAACTCGTTTGAGTCTTCTATTACGGGTCCTTATTTTTCAACTTATTTCAATGTTTTCGACCGATTTATGAAATGTTCCACATTGGTCCCAAACTTTATTACTAGAAGAGATTCCATTATAGCGCTTGCATTTAACGAACTTGATGTACGCAGGCACAACCTAGATGATCATTTATGGAACAATTTGCTTGTTTTTTTCTTTTTCAAATTTCGGTTTCATTTCTCAAACTATTTTTATCTTATATTCTTCTCTTCTTTTTATTACCGGTTGTAATTAAATTAGGGTAAAATTTAATTGTGGCCTCTAATCTTTTTTATTTATCCTAAATAGATCCCTAATCTTCATTTTATTATCTTAAAGTCCTTAATCTCCCTATTTTTGTCCCCAAACATGGTCTTTTCATCAACTTTATAGTTAAGTTTCACGGAATTTCAAAGAAAATTTCAACTTTATTCCATAAATCTTCTTCCTCATACTCAAATTACCCTAAACATGTAAATTTAACACATTAACCCTTTCTCTCATCCCTTTCAACTAGGGGTGTAAAAAAACAGAGCGTTCGGTAAATTGTATTTCTTGAATTGTTCATAGGGAGTTCGTTTATGTTCATTTATTAGGCTAAACAAACGAACACGAACACAATTTTTTGTTCGTTTATTTAAATGAACGAACACAAATAAACCCATATTTGTTTGTTATGTTCACGAACAGTTTGATTATTATTTGGGCAGTGGGCAAGGCTCGACCACAAGAAGCCCTACCCTAGTGTACTAGATCTGGCCATCCCGCTCATTGACCTTGGCGGGTTCTTCTCCAGGACGCTCGCGCCTAATGGAGTTGATAGCTGATGCTCGCACTTCCATGGACAAGAGGCCAGCAGATTTGAACGCACCTAATGGAGTTCTTCTCGACAAGAGGCCACCGGAGTTGGTCGTGAATGCTCACGTCTCCATGGACGACTTCGTGATGGATTGCCGGAGGGAGAGTAATAATGGCAGAGGGAGGGTAGTAAATGGGAATTTTGGGAATCACCTTAAGGAAGCTTTAGAAACTGAATTACCCTGGAAAAATTTGATTGATCAAGACTCTGCTTATGGGTAGTTGGCGATTAACAAGTGGTGTGAACGAAGCAGTGATGATGGCAATAAAGAGGAGGAGGAGGGCTGGATCATGGGTACAGGGGAGGTAGCGGGGCAGAATCATGGGCTAGATAGAAGGAGGAGGGGGTAGCGGTGGTTGATGTATTTTATTAGGGAGTTTATTTTTTTCTCGAGGGTTGAAATGGATGAGAGAGAGGGTTTATGTGTTAAATTTATAGGTTCGGAATAATTTGAGTGGGAGGAAGAATATTAAGAGATTAAAGTTAAAATTGTTTTTTAAATTTAACTATAAATTGATTGAAGGACCACACTTAAAACAAAAATAGAAAGACCGAAGATTTTAGGAAAATAAAATAAAAATTAGGAATTCATTTAAAACAAATCAAAAAAATTATCGATCACAAATAAATTTTATCAAATGGTGCTTCTTTTGCATAGAATCAGTAGCCACTGAAGTCTATCAATTAATTAGGAGGCAATCTAATCTAGAAATAGGTAAGGTAGCATCCCATTCTCTATGTTCTCTATTTTCTTCTTCCAATTTTCTTCATCTTGATCGACCCTCCAAATCTTCGTGCTACCGATGTTGAAAACAGCTCACATGGTTGCGTTTTCACTTTATTGTGTCAAATCCTATCCAACCATATAATTTATTTGGCGGTATACATACAATCAATTCGCATCCCGATCATGTAAAAACATAAAACATTTCAAATAAGATGAGAGGTCCGTACACATGTGTGTGTGTGTTTAATGAACATTAATTTTGCAATTGATTTTGTTAAAATCCCTTAATTTCACCGGTCGATGATATTAATTATTTAGTGTTCACATTAACTCTTGGGTTTTGTGTATGTATGTGCTGTTGTTAGTTGATTGCTTGGCTCCCTAATTGGCAAGTATGACGTCGATATTGAAATTTCCTTCCAGCACTATAAATCTTGAACGGTAGTGTCCTATATATTTCCTTTTTATTCCGATCTACCCCTACCAAAACCCATGTCTTTTCTTCTCCTCCATTTTTCTTATGAGCTGTAACTTTCTTCAAATTACAGACAAATCACAGGCAAAAAGTTTGATGCTGGAACTACAAGAAAATCGGGAAAAGGAAATAATTATGGAAATTAAGAAGAAAATATAAAAGATAAAAAGAATTTACAAAAAAATATGAAAAGGCTTATAGTGTCCTCAACCAAAGAGACACTACCAATAAAAACACAAAAATATCAAATTTTCCACTAAAGTTTTGGATTGGGATTGGATATGTCATTATAGTTTTTTTTTTTGTGCAATCTCCCATTAATGTTTTAAAATGGGCTGTATATGCCATTGAAGTTTCAAATTAAGAGTGGATATGCCACTAGCCGTTAAAAATCTAACGGAAAATTTTAAAAAGCTAATAAAAAATATTAAAAATAACAAGTTTTGAAATTTTAGAGTGATAATATAAGTTTTAACAAACTTCAAAGACTTTTTATAATTAAACTCTCTTTCTCTCTCTCTCTCAAGAATGCTAGCGACGAAGACAGCAATAGGGCTGAAGCTTTAATGGTAGAGATCATACTCTTTTTTGGCAAAAATTTCAAAGGTCTTGATATTTTTTGAAAAATGAATAATAACCCTACGATTTCACAATTTGTTATTTTAATCATTTTTTGTTATTTTTCTAACCGACAGTGATATATTCGGCTTATTTTAAAACATTAAGGGGAGATTGGGAAAAAAAAATTATAGTGACATATCTGCTCTCTATCTAAAACATTAGTGACAAATTTAATATTTCTACCTACCCAATAGCTATTTCTACAATGGCACCACATTAAAAGTGAAAAACGGCCAATAAGTTAACCATCCAAATTATTGCTAACGTTAAAATTACATTTGAATAGGTTTTTTCTGACCTATAATGTTAATTGTCAACACTAGTGTTTTATACCAAACGGAGATGTATATACAGGACATTCAATATGTTGAGGACAAACAGAACTTGAAAAGAAAAGTTAAGGACCATTAGCGTATTTTACTCGGCCTTTGTTTATAATTCCGTTTTCTATTATTAACTCGTTTCGTTAAGGTATGTGTGTCGGAGAAAATAAAGTGTAACAATTAAATGCCTTATATTTATGTACCTAGACTTCTCTTAAACAATTTTCTATTGTGATAATTTTTACAAAACAGAAAAAGAAATTGAGGGGAATAAAAAGATACACATCAACACACAGTTGGCCATTCGCGTTCATTTGAGATCTGCAAACTCAATATGATGTGCACATAAACAATTAAAATGAATAATAATCAACTCTCTCTCTCTCTCTCTCTCTCTCTCTCTCTCTCTCTCTCTCTATATATATATATATATATATATATATTGGATCTAATTAACTAAAATTAATTAAATTCATGTGGGATTAATAAAATGAATGACAAAAAGAAAAATTTGATTGGCCTGTATAAACTAGTTGAGGCATTATTTTCCGGAGAATTAATAGTTAAACACTTCCCTAAATCATGACTTACCATATATATATATTTTGGTGCATATATAAATTAAGAAATGACAGTGTAGATATGTTCATTTACTGTTCCGTTCCACTAGGACGGTAGAGCAAGTGAAAAGCAATTAACTAAACGCTTAGTTGATTGATTAATTTGATCCAAGTAAATTAAGCGTAATTAGAGTAAATCCTGGAATTTCCTTGGGCAAGCTAATTTAATTGAACCGGCCATTGTTCGACGGGTCCAAGTGAAGGGAAGTTCAAATACTTCTCAGCAGCAATCCAAGAATCTTTTTAATGCAGCCAGCCCAAGCCATGCTTCTCTCTCCCTACCTCTCTTGCATTTAAAAAAATTAAAACAAATTAAACGTATAGAGGGGCCGTCTTATAAGAGTTAAGAACCAAACATAACTCTCCTGTCAAAGAAACCGAATTCGATCGGTCGATTCTCGATTCAGTTCATCCCTATAGACTGTTTGTCTTAATCAGTACTGATGAAGGCGACAATGAAGAAGAACGAAGAACAACAACAACGCATCCCCAGCAAGCTTCTGGGTGCCCAAATCCACTTCCAGAATCTGGTCTTCTACTTTCTCCTCTTCGTCTTCGGCTTAGGCCTCGGCGTGACTCTTAGCCTCTGCCTCAGAGACATTGCCTTCAATTACTTCCAACTCAACCAGCTCTTCATCCCTCCCCTCTTACCTCTCTCTCCTCCTCCTCCGCCGCCCCCGCGGATGACACCACCACCACCGAAATCCCCTCCCCTGCAGCCGCCACCTCCTCCGCAGATCGTGGACCGGGCGAGGCTGGACGAGTTTCTGCAGCCGCCGAAGACGTTGATGCATGATATGAGTGATGAGCAGCTGCTTTGGAGGGCGTCCATGGAGCCGCGTATAGCCAAATACCCGTTCAGGCGGGTCCCCAGGGTGGCGTTCATGTTCTTGACGAGAGGGCCTGTCGTTTTAGCCCCGCTCTGGGAGAAGTTCTTCAAGGGTCACGAAGGATATTACTCCATTTACGTGCATTCCCATCCTTCCTTCAACGAAACGACGATAGAGGGGTCGGTCTTTCACGGCCGCCGGATCCCCAGCCAGGTCAGTTTAGCACATCTCCTTAATTTCCTTGCTTTAATTTGTTTTCCCTCACCAGTTAATTATTTTCTTTTTTCCGAATCCTTTTTTCCTATACCATATCCCCCAACTATATATATATATATATATATATATATATCTTATTTTTCCTAATGTAAAAATTGGCCTTATATCGACAGTTTTATCCTTCCAATTATTATTGAGTGACCTTGTTTGTTTAGAAAAAATAACTTTAAAAGATGTAGATAATATATTAAGTTTATTTTTTAAGTTGTTAAATGTAAAAGTTAGAATCAGAAATTCTTTACACTGACAACAACAAATAATTAACTTAATTATCCGAGGAATTTTGTAAATTATATTATAAAAAAGTGGTCCATGAATTAGGCAAATTCATCGATTTTACACTTAACGTGAAGTCCATGGCCCGGCATCAACAAATTCTATAGTATTATTTTCCTTTGGCAAGAAGTCATCAGATTTTTTTTCCCATTAAGGTCTTAATAACCATAAATGTGATTAATTGAAATCCAATTCATAACTCCTTTTCCTTATTAAACATTAATTTTCGCTGTCTGTTACAGCAGTCATTCCAAACCTTTGAAAAATGAATGCAAGAAAATAGTTTTTTTTTTCACAGACGTTGAAAACGGTTAATATATAAAGCTGGGGATAAAATCATAATAATTAGTACTTAAACCTCAGGGGAAAAGGTAGTTGAACCTATTAACAACTGTAGTCAATCCTGCATGTTAATTTTCACGCAGGCATGCACATGTTTTGCTTAACACCGATCACTGATTAATTAGTGACAGACCAACAACAATATTGAAGAAAAAAATCATTATTGGGAGTGCCAATGAAATGTAAATAATTAAATTAATAATAAATATAAATATGATAAGCAGACCATTAACAAGACAGAGTCACATTAATCCAATGTAACTCGAACTATATAATTATAATAATTTAGAGACATGTTGTGCCGTTTTAATTATTCTTGAGACTTTGGATTTCTTGTAGATCTAAGCATACTTTTATTTAACTACCATTAATTAATTAATTGCCAAGTTTTGTGTGTTCCACGATCTCATTTCTCAGAGAACTATCTGGGGAAAAGTTGTCTGTCTAAAACTAATTGAGCAAAGAATGATTCTATATAGCTATAAATGCATCCAATCAATTTTCAACAGAATTTTTTTAATTACTCAAAGAATATTAAATTGTTGCATATAATTAATGAGTTTTATTACAAGAAAAAGTTAAACCTAAAAAGTATGTTAAGTTTTCTGATCTCCTTGAAACAAATCCACGTGTGCCTTTTGAATTAATGTAGTGCATGAAATTGCCGCTCCGAGCAAATGCTCGAATATATATACATAATTAGTTAGGAATTACTAATTAGTTAATTTATAGTTCGTACCTACATTCGTCCACACATGTTAATTACGTGGGACAAAGGGCTTACACTGCAGCTAAAAAAAGAAGTCAAGGAAGTTTTAGACTTTGATTCTTACGTAGGATTCAAGTCAAGACCTACATTGGTTTTCAGGAGCTAGAATAGAATGTAATTGTTTTATTAGAAAACATTAATTCAACTTTAATTTTTAACTGCAATTTCTTTTTGGCCTTACAAATTGCTTTGATTCTACTCTTTAATTTTTCCAACCAATAGTAATTTGTCTCAAAATGGTTCTGTCTCCACGTATTCGGACCTGTCCTTAATTATTTGCCCACGTTCTCTACCTTTTTCTACATTCTTTTCTTCACGCTTTCTTCTTGTTCGTAACTTTTCTAACATGACGAAAAAGTACAATCCTGCTCCAAAAAATTATTTTAGAGCATACATTCTTTGCTGTCTAAAATCCTCCTTTAATAAAAAAAGAACTTCCTTTTTTTTTTTTTTCCTTTTTATGATTTCGATGTTCTATATACCACATAAACATATTAATAGTATAATAAACTTTATATTATGGAAATGATTAATTTGAAAGTTGATAATTACTTTATTGAGGCAATCAATAAAACTAACTAATTTCATACATTTTGTAATGAGTGAGATCATCATCTAAAATTTTCTAGGCTCTTAATGAATTTTTTCTAAAAAAACATACATCAACTAGATAGTTTTTCCAAACTTGGTGTTACTGATCAGTTGTTGGCATATATAGGAATAGAGTAACAAGTTTGTGATTAGCATTTTAGAGAAATGAGTACGTTTGTGTTGTATAGGACGTGCGGTGGGGGGAGATGAACATGGTGGACGCGGAGCGACGTTTGTTGGCAAACGCATTGCTGGACATCGCCAACGAGCGGTTTGTTCTCCTGTCGGAGTCGTGCATCCCTCTCTTCAACTTCCGAACGGTCTACCACTACCTCATCAACTCCAACAAGACCTTCGTTGAGTCCTACGACCTGCCTGGACCTGTAGGCCGGGGCCGCTACAGCCACCGCATGGCTCCCTCCATTCGCCTCGACCAGTGGCGGAAGGGTTCCCAGTGGTTCGAGATCGACCGCGCCCTCGCCGTCGAGGTCGTCTCCGACCGCATCTACTTCCCGCTTTTCAAGCGCTACTGCAAGGGCAACTGCTACGGCGACGAGCACTACCTGCCGACATTCGTGTCCATGAAGTTCCCCGCCAGAAATTCGGGGCGGGCATTGACATACGTCGACTGGTCGAAGGGGGGCCCGCATCCCAACCGGTTTCAGAGGACAGACGTGACGGTGGAGTTCTTGCAGAGGCTGAGGAACTCGACGATATGCGAGTACAACGGGAGGAAGACGAACATGTGCTTTCTTTTTGCGAGGAAGTTTTTGCCTAATGCTTTGGATAGGTTGTTGAGATTTGCTCCAAAGGTCATGAAGTTTTAATTAGCTCAAAACATATTCTAATTTTTATTTTTTTATTTTCTTTTTTATATGTTGTATAGCAACTACATATATAGTTCAGTTTTGTCTAGCATTTTTATATACACATGTACATTAATAAATTTGAGGGCAAAATGTCAAATGCCTAATAATTAATTTGACTCAGTTCCCACATGATAAAATCGAAGGACTAATCATGCAATTAAATATATTTTTTTTTAATCTTTGGGCAAAAGGGACAATTTTACTATTAAAGTATGAATAAAGAGTAATTTTGCAACTAAAGTATTTTTTAGGTCAAATTTATTACAGATATTTTTTAAACTGACATATTTACCATCAATGTTTTGGAATATGAAGATATTTGTCGCTATGGTAACAATGAAAATATTTCATTATCATAAAGAATATTTTGTCAGGGGTAGGAGTGACTTGGATTCGTAGGACAAAAACACCAGCCACGTTAGCAATCCAGCGTTCCTTCGTGGCAGAGAAAAAACGATTTGAGGCAGTGACGCTGGTGCAACTGGCTATGAGAATCACAACGGGGTTAAGAAAGATTTGAGGCTTATCCTAGGGGATATTGTCCTCCGAAGGACCCACCCAGCTCCACCGTTGTCACTCAGTGGCTCTCCTTCCTCCACCAATCAAATGGCTGTTGGTTGGTCGTCGAAACCGTAACAACTTAGAATAAATAAATTTATAGTATAGCAATGGAAACTAGGTCGAATCCTAAGAGAAATTTTTATTCGAAAGCATACTCACAGAAAACTTAGAATAAAAGATTGGGGGGATTGTTTAAAATAAAAAAATGAAATAAAATAAAAAAATGATTAGAAAACAAAAATTAAGAAATATATCAAGTAAGAAACTAACAAAACAATCAATAATTCAAACCTTGGTATCAGTCAACATCTACCACCGAATTCCTACAATTGATCATCGATGCATAGATAGATCAATTAAGACTTTGAATATTCATAGTTGAAGCCATCTTCCTACTCTCCTTAGTTGTAATTAATCAGAAAATAAACGATTTAATTAACCTTAATTACTAAACAACCTAAGACAAACGCTTTGATTTAATTTAACAATTGCATTAAAAATCAGAGAGATCAATGAAACTAAATAGCATAAACACAAATTGCTACATTTAATTTAGTTGAATGTTCTTCCTAAGACCTAATGATTTTTTATACAGCAAATCACTAAATCTCAGTTGCTTTACAGATTAGAGAAACCAAATAATTACGGATTTAATTTTTAACCTAGCAGTAGATTGAATTCGAATAATAACTAGTAGACCTCTTAGCATATAAACAAAACAATTATGAAATTAATCATAGAAGAACATCCAATACTCAAAATATTAATTGAATGAATAAAAACAACTTTGATCTCACAGTGCTAAAGAATTCAGAGTTTCAGTCTCCTTCAACCAAAAATAAAAAGATCACTAAAAAGAAAAAAAAAACAAACAAGAAAAAAGACAAAGAGAGTTGGGGAAGAGAGAGAGAAAGAATAAGGGGGCGTTCAGCGGCGAGAAGGAGAGAGAGCCATAAGTTGCTATGCTCCAATTCTAATAAAGTTAACCTAGTGTGCTAAATTCACAAACCCTCCCTAAACTTTTTATATTTTTACAAAAGTACCCTGCACAAATAAAAAGATTCAAACTAACTAGAAGGTTTCAAAGTTGTGAACCAAGAAATGCTCCAGAACAGCAGTAAAAAATTCAAGCTGAAATTCGACCTTGATTCAGGCATTATTGCTCAAAACTCAAATCATGAAAGTTGTAGATCTAGGCATTATTGCTCAAAACTCAAATCATGAAAGTTGTAGATCTCTTTCTTATCTTTGAAATGACACCTGAATCGCATAAAATGGACATCTACAGCCAAAGATATGCCCAAAATATTGCAACTGCTTCCGAACTAACAATGACGCGCAAATCGCAATTTTGAAACTAAATTTGACTCTGTTAACGTGAAAATTGGGTTTCATAGTCTGCATATGATTTGTAGCTCTAGATGTTAACTTTCCAATGAATTAACAATCACTCAATTCCGATCTCTGTAGCTCAAGATATGATTTTTCTACCGGAACATTACCAATCTGTTAAAATCTTGAAAGAATATAACTAAATTAAAACTTGTAAAATTGCAAATGAAATCCACTTTTAATCAATTGAGTCCATATATGCTCTAAGCTATAAAACATACTGAAAAAAGATGTTGAAGGTTCAAAACACATTAAAATATACTAAATATGAGAAAAATAAGTATAACAAATGTGAGTTTATCAGCGGTGACAATTGATGTTGGTTCAAATTAATTGCAAAAACAACAATGTACCACGTCAAAGATGCCAAAATTTCAAGTCCTTGAGCATGAATCTCTTTGTAGTCTGAACCAATTGTTACCTTTTCAGTGGCTGAATTCCGGTGATGGAAGAGAAACGATAAGACACTGCTAGCTCACCAGCGGTGCCAAGCTCAGCAGAAATGGATTTGGGATTGATGCGGCATTGTGCTGGGGCCCTAAAGCAAAAAGTGAATCCTCAATCCGTGTCTAACCCCTCACCAGCGCTGTCAAAATGGATAACTGAAGCAAGTGAGCAATGGGTGGCCTTGGGGGTGAAAATTGAAACCGAATTCAAGAAGATTAGATCTCGCAATACTAATGCTCATGTGGTGTTGAATCATTGCAATACTAATTCAAGAAGGTGATAGAGAAATCGATGGAACCGTTTCAAAGTGGTGGTGGATGCGGAGGATTGCTGGAAGAACAAAAGAGAAGGCCCCCTACCCAATTTTTTCCACTTGTCCAACCACATTAGATCCACGTCAACTAATTACTACCACATCATTACTTTATAGTAGGTCTTAATATTTCATTAACGGCAGTGGCAAATTTACCCGTTTTAAAAATATCAGTGGCAAATTTGTTTGAAAAATATTTGAGTGACAAAATTACTTTACCCCCCATACTTTATGGTAAAATTACCCCTTTTGCCTTTTATCTTGTAACTAGCTTAAAAATGGACAACTATATGAGCGTTAATTCCATTTTTTTACTCAAAATTATTAAAATTGAACTATGAGGAACAATAGAATGATTAATTGCAATTTGTTTCTTGATATTTAGGTGATATTACACTTTGTCCTCTCCTGTTTTAGGAATATATACTTTACCCTATTTTTTTTTATATAATCTTACAATAATTCGTGAAATCTTAATTTAAACTATACAATAGTCATATCTTAGTAAATTTAGTCCATATGGTACTTTTGTTACAATTAATAGATATTTCAAATTATTAATTTTTTCTTTATGTAAATGTAAAATAGTTTTTTAAGCTGTACAATAGTCATATCCTAGTAAATTTAGTCTTTATGGTATTTTTGTTACAGTTAATAAATATTTTAAATTATTAAAATTTTCTTTATGCAAATGTAAAACAGTTTTTTCAGAGGATAAAATATAAGGTTAGACATAAAGTGTATATTTTTTAAATAAAGGGTTAAGCTTAATATCATATAAGCCTTAGAGGATGAATTGTCATTCAAGCATTTTGCGTTTATCATATAAAATTAGAGATAAAGTGTATATTTTTTAAATAAGAGGTTAAGCATAATATCATATAAGCCTCAGAGGATGAATTGTCATTAAAGCATTTTGCGTTTATCATAACTGAAACTCTAAAATCAAAATTAGAGGTGGTACATAATGCCAAGTTCCTTGAGCAAAGTTAGCTATGCGTATGGTTAGGGCTTATGAGAAAAAAGAAAACAGATAAAGATTAGACTAGTAAGACCTGAAGTTTTCATTAGTGCTATTTGTTCTTTTGCTTTGAATATTACAAGAAAATGAATATAAAAGATATTTTACAACCTAGTTTACCGTATGCTCTAATCCATCTAACTTAAATTCACATCCTAGCTACTAAAAAAAAATCCCTTACATAAGTCAAAAAATGAAACGAACATTGACCAGTAACGTAACATGGTAATTTGCATGTCAACTTGCTAGTGCCAAGGATATCATGAACATAAGTCTAAATAAACATAGTAAGGAAATTACAATCTTGCCCCTCAAAGGAGAAAAAAATTTCACCTTAAAACCAAACCTCTTCAAACATCCTTATTTTTGAGCTCTTGCATTCTGGTCCCTAAAGTTTATTCTCTATTCTATTTCAAAAGGTTTTATCCTATTTGTAATCAAAGATTACTATTAAGAATTTTGCTGGTCTATCGCTCAAGTTGTGTATCCACCGTAAAACCCATAGTTGAGTAAAAATGGCAGTAAGTTAGAGTACAAACATTGAAAAATAACAATTTAAAATCTTAATATTAATCTAAAGTTATTAATGACTGGAATCTTTAGAAGTTTGTCTAATTCTCCTTCAAAGAGGTAAAAAGATTAAAAAAAAAATTTGGGATGGAAAAGTTAAAAGTTCTCAAGATGTAATAATCAGAGATGTAGAAAAAATGTTAGGAAATTGGAACATCCCCAAGATTAAAAAATCTGAATTTTATCAAAAGGAAATTTTTTATACAAGAATGACATATACCATTAAAACAGTTGAAAGAACTGTTCCTTATTATAGAAAAAAAATCATAGATTTGAATTGTTGCCTAAATACATGATAAAAGATCATTTAGAAAACTATTACAATTATTTGCGTGTTGGTCTGGTTCAGATTGCTTTGAAGTCTCTAACAAGAAATGGTTTCAATACTTCTATGATTATTGCCTTAAGAGATTATAGGCACAACAAGTTCTTTGATTCTCTGCTAAGCATGGTTGATAGTCACATGAGTTTCTATTTATTTTTCCTACTTTGGTGCCTTAATTTGATATATTTTGCTAGTACTTAGTACCTTTTGAGTTTTGTATGTTGCATTTTATTCATGAAAAGCCTAAATGAATGAAGAGCAAAATTGGGGGGCAATGCTGGACAAAATAAAAAAGTTGGAGAAGCTGGGGGTAAAGAGGGGCTGAAGAGTTAAAAAGTATGACTGCACTTTGAAAAGTGTAATCACACTTCTGGAAGAAGGAAAAAAAAAACCCTGAGAAGTTAGAATGCGATTGCACTTTTTAATGTATGACCACACTTTTGACAAATAGGGGACCACATTTTCAAAGAAGCATTCTTAGAGCTTGATGGCCAACTTTCTTCACCCATTTTGGATAAGCAAAAGTTTGATGGCCAACTTCCTTCACCCATTTTGGATAAGCATAAGTTTGGTCTTATAAAAATTTTAGTTTTTAAACCAAGACTCCTACCAGAAACTACAAAATCACCCATAATTTTTCCTATGAAAACTCCAGAATTTAGGTTAAAGCCAAAAGATAGAATTGTTGATTTACCTTATCAAATAGCTAAATTAACAATCCACTCTGATACAAGTCACAAGGAGTCATCTATAGATAAAAAATAGAAAGGCCTCCAAATTAATGTTATTGGTTCCAATGAAGACATTCAATAAATTATTAAGCATCACTAAAAAGAAAGTGAGATGTTAGAACTAAATTATCTCAAAATGGAAGCGGGGGAGGACTAACAAAAACTTAGGCTGTAGCTCACCCATATACTCCAAGACTATCCTCAGTTGATTTAAGACTAAGAAATAGTTTTGAACCATATGCCATTGAAGAATATAAAGAAGATTCCTTTAGAGAATGAAAAATATATGGTTTTTCAGAATATCAAATCGTAAACACCATATAACATATGATTATGTTTGGATTAGCTGCTTAAAAAGGTACTAATAACTCAGATTTAAAAATAGCAGAAATGATTATAGCTAGATTTACAGAACAGCTAAGAAATTGTTAAGAAAAATGCTTAACAGAACAAGCACTACAAGGTGGATGAGCATTAGCGACTGAAAAAAAAAATCACAGTCAATCGCTTGGTGTGACTAATATGCAATTAAATGAGTCAGTCATATAATATATAGTCGCATGAGCATGTATGACTGCGTTGCAACTGAAACTAGTAGTAGCACCTATTCTGAGATGCATTAAATAAGTGACTGTTGATAGCATTCATAAGCAGCGATTGAAATTCAGTTACATCATGTAACTGAAAGTCAGTCACTTAGCTTTATTTATATATATTTTTTAAAATTTTCATTTTTGATTTGTTATATTTGATTTAAAATATTTCTTATGATTAATGTAATAATATTAAATATTTATTATTTTAAATAAATAATATTATAATTTCTATTATGATTATTATAATTATTATAAATATTAAGGTAGATAATAATTTATAGCAAGAATAATAAATGAAAAAAAAAAGAATGAGTAAGGCTGAGAAAAAGAAGCCGGAAGAAGAAGAAGAAGAAGAATGAGAAACCCAGAGCCGGAGGAAAAAGAAGAAGCCATAAGAGGAAGAAGAAAAAGAAAAAGAAGTCGGAAGAAGAAGAAGAAGAAGAAGAAGAAGAGACCTAGAGTCGGAAAAAGAAGAAAAAACCTAGGACAAGGAGCAAGGCTAAGAAAAAGGATCAGAGACCAAGAACAAAGAAAGAGAAACCGGACAAAGAAGAAGAAATGATGAAAGAAGGAAGATGGGGCAATTTATAGTAAAGAAGCAACTGAGATAGTGACAATTGCTTTTTCTGCAATTAATGTGCGATTGAAAGTCAATTTTTTTAAAAATATTTGCCACTGAAATATAACTAGTGGGAAATAATTTTTTATTCCATATGACTAATTACAATTGAAAAAAAATGTTTTTTTAATTGTGTGACATGTCAGTCATTGGGCCTACCATATGTGACTGATCTTTTTATACGACTAAAATTAGTCACACATATTAGTTGCTTGGACCAGATTTTCTTATAGTGAAGCTAGGAAAAAAAATAAAGAATGCAAGAAAGATGGTGACATAGTATGAAAGACATATAATAAACTCAAGTGAATATGATGTTGTTAATACTTTGTTGTTAACCATATATTTTCATTTTGTAGGTAGTAAAACAAGTAAAGAAAGTAGAAATGGAGAGTTATTATTGAACTTAAGATGTAGAACTTTGTTAGATGTATAATGGCATATGGATACTTTCCTTACAAAAGTTTATGAAAGAAATTGTTGTAGATTATCAATATTAAAAGAGAAGTTTATTCAAGGATTGCTAAAACATTTTGGACAATTGGTCATGGATCATATGGAAATGGCAGAAATATGTAAAAAGAGAAAAAAATGGCGGGAAAAAAGTAATAAAAAAGTTTTGTTCTCAGTTTGGATATGATATTCAAAAGCCATATCTTGAACATGATTTCAGAAAACAAAAGAAGCAAAAATACTATAAGAAATAAAGGAGAATAAGGTTTGAAAAATTAGAAAAAAAATTGATCTTCTAAGAAATGTAAGAAAAAAAGAATCTCAAAAGACTTTAAGGTTTGTTAGGAATGTAGAACACCAAGACATTTTTTAAACAAGTGCAAAACAAAACAGAAAATAAATTCTTTAGAAATAGATGAAGTTTTTAAAAAGAGTTTAATGTAAATCTTGATAAATAGTGACAACGCATGCGAAGAAGAATAAAAAGAAATAACTTTTAAAGAACATTCTAAAGATGTAAATGTTATTGGTTTTACTGATAGTTCAGAAACTGAATCAAAAAACTGTGGTTCCAAGTGTAATTGTGATACATGTGAATTGCAAAACACCTTTAGTAATTTACAATTAAACATGATTCAAATTAATGCTATTACTAAAGAAGATGAAAGAAATCTAGAATTTGTTAAGAAAATTAATGATATAGATCTAAGGAAAGAAGGTTGGAAAAAAAGAACAATAGGATCAGGGTCAACATAGAAGGAATTCAAAAAAAGAAAGTTTATATACAATAACTAACAAAACCGCTAGTCTACAGCTTGAACGGAATTTTCAATAGAATTAATGAATCACAAAAAAGCTATAAGTTGCTAATTGTGGCAGAATTAAAAGGTGAAATTTCAAAAGTTAAAGTAAAAATAAAATCTCTGAAAAATAGAATTGAGATTTTAGAGTTACAAAACTTTGGAGAATATTCTCAAGATAATCAAGAAGATGAACTTATAATTGAAGGTATGAAAGAATTTGACTTCAAGGTAAGTAAAAAAAAAAAAAGATAAAAATATTTCAAAAACAAGTCAAATAGACAAAGAAATAGAGGATGATTCACAAACCTACCTCTTCAAATCAATGAAGTCTACTTTATGCCTAATCAAAGATTTACAAGTAGAATGACTTTGTTAGTAAAAGATCAATTTAGAATCACAACAGCAATTTTGATTGATTCAGGGCCTGATAGTAACTGCATTAGGAAAGGAATTGTCCCTTATCAATACTTAAATAAATCTTTCGGATCAATCACCATGAAAAATAAAGAAACATTGCCTATAAGATTTAAATTGACGAATGTGGATGTATTCAATAATGATGTTTGCATTAAGCAACACTTTATAGTTTTAAACATTAATCAAGACATAATATTAGGAACTCAATTTTTAGCTGCTATTATACCTTTTGAAATTAATACAAAATTTTTTACTAGAAAATTTGGTAAGAAAATCATTTTTGAGTTTGCTTAACCTCCTAGAAGATCTTGGTTGGAAGAACTTATTACAGATCTAGAAAGAAAACAAAATGTATTAATGTGTTTACAAGAAGAAGTAAAATACTAGAGTGTTGAAAAAAGACTAGAAAAAATAGAATAAAAATAAAAAAAAAATTGAGCATTTTAAGAGAATTCTAGCAAAAGGGATATATGTAAATATTCCAAATACTTTTTGGGAAAGAAAGAAATATATTGTGAACCTCCCTTATAAACCAGGATTTAATGAGAACAACATTCCTACGAGATCCAAAACTATCCAAATCAATGAAGAATTAATGGCTCATTGTAGAAAAAAAATCCTGGAATTGCTTGATAATAAAAAATAATTCTTGTCCATGGAGTTGTGTTGCTTTCTATGTTATAAAAAATACAAAAATTAAAAGAGGAGTGCTAAGGTTGGTAATAAATTGTAAATCTCTAAATAATGTACTCTATTGGATTAGGTATCTAATACCTAATAATAAAAATTTATTATCAAGACTTCATAATGCTACTATGTTCTCTAAATTTGATATGAAGTCAGGATATTGGTAGATCCAAATTGCTAAAGAAGAAAAATATAAAACAGGTTGTAATGGGACATTTGGACATTACGAATGAAACGTTATATCTTTTAGGTTGAAGAATGCCTTTTCAGAATTTTAAAGAACCATTAATGAAATTTTTAATCTTTATAGTTCTTTTACTATTGTTTACATTGATTATGCTCTTGTGTTTTCTTAATCTATTGATCAACATTGGAATGACTTGAACAAGTTCATAAAAAAATAAGAAGCAGAACTAGTAGTACCGGCAAAAAAAATAGAATTGTTCCAAATGAATGTTAGATTTTTAGGCCATATGATTTATAGAGGAGCAATTAAGCCTATCGATAGATTAATAAGTTTTGCTAATAAATTTCTATAAAGAGTAATAAATAGTTGCAAAGACTTTTAGGAAGTTTAAATTATGTTAAAAACTTATACAAATATCTTGTCAAGGACTGCAGACCTTTATTTGACAAGTTAAAGAAGAATCCACCAGAATAAGGGTGAAGATCAAACTAAGGCTATTCAAATGGTTAAAAAAATAAGAGAAACTTCTTGTGTTTATATTCTTGGAGATTTTAGTTCAATAAAAAATAATAATACTTATTAATAATAAATATTTTTAAGAAACTAGCCATTTATCTCATTAGTGCTTTTTAACTCTCATTTACTTACCTTTTAAAGCTTATAAATGTAGAAATTAAGAGTCCAAACGACTAGAAGTTTAATGGTGTGATTATGGCTCTTAAACATGGATGTATATATATATATATGCTTTGTTTTATCTTCATTGGAAATACACATTCTTGGCCTCTCCACCTCTGTAATTTTTTAGATTGTTTCATAAAAATTATTTTCTATATATCTCCAAATTATATTGGGTAAAGAAATGTGTGTGTAGAGCTTCATTTCACAACAGTGCATGTGTATGTGAAGTTATAACAAGATGGTTGGACTGTTTTACCTTGAGGGCGGCGTGACTGAGACCGCTGCACCAATATGGCATGAAACGTCCAAAAGAGAGTGAGTAGACTCACGACTCATCCCAATTATTCTTGATATATATGTGATATTTTTTCTATTCTCGACAAATTTTATTGTCTACTATCTACTAATTTTATATTACTTAACTGTCCATTTTCGTGCCATTGGTGAGATAAAAATTTGGCCTAAATTCTATATTTTATTATTTGTGAATTTTCTAAATGGTTTTACGGTGCAAGAACAACATATATTCCTAATTCAAAAGCCTTTAAAATAGTTGAAACAGATGTTAGTGACATAGAGTTTGGGGGAATATTACAAAAGAAAATTGGTGAAAAATAACAATTAGTAAGATTCACTTCAGGAGTTTGGAATCATGCTAAAAAAAACTATGCCACAATTAAGAAGAAGAATTTGGCTATTGTTCTTTATGTTACAAAATTTGAGAAAGACCTCATCAATAAGAAATTTCTAATCAGAGTTGATTGCAAGGCAGCAAAGGATGTATTATTCAGAGATGTTAAAAATTTGGTATCTAAACAAATTTTTGTTAGATGACAAGCTAGGTTATCTACCTTTGATTTTGATATAGAATATATTGCTGGAGAGACAAATTCTCTACCTAATTTCTTGACTAAAGAATTTTTGTAGAGAAAAGAAGATAACAAACAATATATCTTCCAAGAAATCTAGGAAAAATTAGAAGCATTAGAAATGAATATGGTGTCACACACCAACTCGTTAGGAATAGAAAAGCCTGAATCAAAGAAAGAAATAACTAGAGCTATCTTAACTCAACATCATGTATATCTAGACATACATGATACTCCTGAGAAACCAAGAAAATCTTCATAGAAAAAAGAAGAGAATTGAAGAAGGATCCTCTAAGAAGAGAGATTTCTAGAATGGTAACGATGAACTGTTACCTCCTGAAGAAACAAGAAATTATATGAATTAACTGAGTAATTTCCAAGAAATTCATCAAAAGAACACTATTTCAAGGCCTAAAAAAGCCCAATAAATTACTGTGCATAAATTAGCTATTCCAACGTATACCAATAAATTGAAAGGGAATGTTTGATTTATCTAGGAAAAAAAAAGACATGAAACATTTGTAGTCACTTAACTGACAGAGAAATATTCGCCTAACCATTAGAATTCTTAGTGGCAGTTTCAGATCACCAAGAAACCTTAATTTTTTTGAATTAATATTGCAAGAAAATGGCTTAACTAAGATTGAGCATACATTAAGAAAAAAAAATATCACCATAAATCCCAGAATTGGTGATGAGACAAAAACACCTTCAAAAAAATACATCTCAGAAGTTGGAGTTTCCTCATTCAAAATTCTAAAAGTTTGGGACTTTTAAGGAATTAAGAGTTCCATTAAGAAGAAGAAAAATCTTGCCCCAAGGAAAGTATGAAAAACATTAAAGCATGGCATGAAGTTTTGCATATTTAGAGTCAAGATCATCAACATTCCATGGATAATCCTGTTTAAGACCAAGCAGATAAAATTCCTAAACTGGATCTACAACTGGTATCAAGGAAAAGGTCTATTTAGAGATTATTTTCTAGAATAGTCAAGGAATCCTTTAATGGATTTTGTTAGTATAAAAAACAATTCTGCAAGGAAGGCCAACCAATGCCTATCTTAGATTTCAATTTCATGGCTATATACAACATACCATAGATTTTTCACTGGTGTTATGAGAAGCAATAGCGGACTACTACGAGCATTTTTTACCCTACCTAGAGAGAGTTTGAGAGTCTAAGTAATGGGATAAATGTGTCATTAATCAGTATCAACCAAATGCCCTTAGATTTCACAAAATTGAAATTTTGATGAAGAAGAAGATCCAGATGAAGATTTCCTAGATGTGACGTTAAGCAAATTTTACGAAGGAAGGAAATTCAAAAAAAGTGGAATTCCTCTTTCAACTATAAAAGAAATCATGAAATCAGCTTAGAAGTAGCTTTCACAGAAGATTAATGAAGAAGGACCCTTATCTTCAGCAGCTAATAATGGATTCAGCAACGCAGGGTCCCATTAGCAAAAGTAAAACATCCCCAGCCAGATGATGACTTTACTTTGATGTAGAGAAAGCATTATTGGCACAAAACGCCAAAGAAAACAGCCTCCATTATTGTAGGCCCAGAAAATTTATCTTGCTAGCTCCACAAACATGAATCCAATAAGATAAGATGGCCGCCATTGAGTATGGCCTTAGATTTCCTCGGCTCTTGATTGGTGGAAGCGAATTGGCCTTATTGCCATTGTTTGAGACTCTTTGCCTATAAAAAGAAGCCAATTCATTAGGACAAGGCATCCTTACCTTTTCTAAGCATTCTTGTAGGCGCTTTCTCTCTCATTTCTATTTGAGCTAACACAGTTCTATTTTGTTTCAAAGTTGCGTAGTGGTGTGAGCTTTGTAGCTGTAAGAGTCTTGTTAAAGCTTGGTATGCTACTTCAGTAATATCAATTTGTAATAATCCCTTTGTTCATCACCAACATGTGATAAACTAGTATTCACTGGTTTCTATAAGTTGATTTAATAAATTGTATTAGTGCATTTCCAATTTATATTTGTGTTTAATATTTCTGTGTTTGCAAATTTCTGTTCATGTTTATTCATGTTTAATTATATCTGGGTCATCAGAGCTATAAGAAATTCAAAAAATTTGCATGTGTTAAACTTTAGGTCCTTATTTTAAAATCATGTAAAGTTAAAGGACTAAGTGGCTAAAAAAATCAGCTATGTCTAATTGAGCACAGGTGTAAGAGAGAGAAGCTCGTTGGCTAAGACCCAATGTTAAGTAATGACGTTCAATATAATGATAACTAGAAAAACGAAAAAGAGAAGAAAAGGAGTTTCAGATCTAATAATTTGCTATCATGAACTCTACCTGGGCCTGGGGTAGTGGATCTCTGATTGGGCCCATATCTGGGGGGTTGACTGGCCCAAGTATAAAGAGGCCGATGATGGCCACCGACCACAAGAATAGCATCACTGAAGTGATTCCAGCAATGCCCAACTGATAAAATATGGGGCCGCTAGACAAGATAAAATAAAATAAAGAGGTTAGACAAACGGACAAGTCTGCTTTTTTCATACTAACATATATGTTCTCAGTGAGTCTTCACTTCCCTCTCCCTCTTCATGTCTATTCATATTTTGAAAATCTTGGTCCCTATACTTATTCTGGAACGTGGAGACCAATCAACGATCAAAGACCAAAAAAAATATATATTTGAACAAACTAAATTCTTCTCATAAATATTTACCACATCAAAGACACAAGTAGGTCTTGTGGAGGTAAGATGAACATTATGCCCCTTTATTCTTTTATTAACTTTTATTTATTTTTCTATTAGGTTTGTCCTTTTTATGAATATTGTCCATTTTTTATTAGAATTATTTATTTTCTCACCAATTTTTATTTTTATTTATTAGTTATGTTCTTTAATTTATAAATATTTTTAATTTTCTACGGTCCTTATTTGTTCTTTCAGATAAACTAGTTATTTATTTTTTTATCTGTAGTTGTATTTGTCCTTTCCTTGTTAGCTATTTATTTTTTAAAAAAATAAGCTATTTTTTATTAGTAGCTATTTATTATTTTCACTCAATTTATTATTTTTTATTAGTTCTTACTTATTTTTTTAGATAAACTATTTATTCTTTTGTTCTTTTATTACTATCTATTTATTCTTCTATGATTAGCTATTAGTTCTTTTGGAGAAATTAATTATTTTTTTTAGTATTTGTTGGTTCTTTAGAGGAGCTAGCTGCCATTTTACCAATAATTGTTTATTATTTTGGATCAACTTGCTTCTCTTTTATCTGTTTCTACTTATTTCTTTAAAAATAAATTAGTTATTATTTTGTTTATAGTTGTTTGTTTTTTTGCTCAAATTCCTATTCTTTTATTGGTTTGTAATAACTTTTTTAGTTTTTATCTTCCTTTAGTTCAACTTCTTTTTCTTTTAGATAATTAAACTGACTGTTTGTACTTTCAATATATTTTTTATATAATAGAATATTTAAATTATCTTATTTTAACTTTAATGTAATATAGTATTTTTATGTTATGGATCTGTTCTATTAAAAACCCAAAAAAGAAATGAAAGCGATAGGGAAATATAGAAAAAAAATGGACAAAAAATGAAGTAGACATAAGAGGCACAATTCAGGGATGAAGAAAAGTAACAACAAAATATGATTTTGGGGAAAAAAAAAAAGGAAAAAATAGCAGAAAAATTTGGGAAAAAAAATGAAATGAAATGGAAAAGGAAGAAAAAAGGAAATTCCAAAAAAAATCATTACTAAAATTAGGCAATTTTCCAATGGTCATCACCAATGGCTATGTTTTGGAAAATTTGAAATTGCCAATGCGAAACAGTTGGTAATAAACCATTGGTAATTAATGTGTTGAAAATTAATTTACCAATTGTCAAATGTTGAGACATTGGTAATTTTTAATATTTGCATGTTGGCAACAAAACCGTTAAGTGCCACATTTTCCATGGTTATTTCAAAGTGGCCCATACTTTTCACTTTCTAATGGCTTAAGTCATACCAATAGTTATTCGTGTTTGTAAATTAGCAACTGTTTAAGCTATTAAAAAGTTACTATAATGGCTTGATTGTTGGTAAGCGTCATAAGCAATTTAACGCATTGGTAACTACCAATGTTTTGACCTTTTGTAAAATGCCCGTAAAAAAAAGGGCCAAATTTTAGTAGTAGAAGAAGATGTGGAATTAAAAAAAATTGAAAAAGAAAATTTCAAAAGGAAAAGAATGTGGAATTGGAGAAAAAAATAAAAAGTAAAAAATAAATGGGGAAGTAGTAAGCCAAGAGTTAAACCAGTGTTCCCAACTTTTCCCCAACATCCTAACCATTTCACCAAAGATTGTCTAAGATTCAAGAACATTAATATAAGTAACATAGGATATCCTATCTTACATAACGCACACAAAATTTGGCACTTAAAAAAATGCACAACGACTAACATGTGGGAGAGTTTAGTTTTAGATAATAAATTTTATGAAGAGGAATATACCTGTCCTCTTCTAACTGGCATGTAAATGTTTTGAAACAAATGAAATGTGACAGGATATTGAACGAAAAAACAAAGAGAAGAACGTCATCCTTGGGAAAGCCAAGGCAAACGCCCCTTAATATTAGAGCACATAATAATATCAGATGCTTACATTATAGCAGAGTATTTGTTTCTAAGAAATTAGGAAAGGATGTTCCATAAATACACAACAAACCAGAGAGAGAGAGAGAGAGAGAGAGACTTTAGCATGCAAGGAGATAAAAAAGAAAAAAGAAAAAAAAGAAAAACGGAAAAAGAGATGTTTCTGGGAAGCGAAGCACCTGAGCTGAAGATGCAAAGTCTGGGATGGGAAAAGGACATCGTCAAAACATTTTGGGCCTTCAAAGAAGTCAATGGCCAATTAATCCAAAACGCAAATAAGCATATATATGCAACTTTTTGTACACATATATTTGATCCATTAATCATCAGTGTTCCATAACCATATTATATCATAACAAATCCAATTATTAAAGACAAATCACAGATATTCAATCTATGGGACATCCACTAGTTGGAATCATCAAATTAAATATTATAGTATACCGCATTATATCCCTTATCACAGATAAGCAGTATGTGGTACAAATATTTTTATATTTTGTTATTTTATTGTACGATGTACCATGGTATCACGGTATTTCACATACCGCTCACTTTTTGTGTACATTTTATTAAAAAACAAATAATATACCATAAATACCGTGAGATACATACCACGGTATTTTATTTTTTACGGATGTGTGTGAGATTTTTTTGGTCACTTTACATCATAATATCATAAATATATAAAACATTAAAATATAATATTAATACATATATCATAAAATAAATATTTATTTTTATTCTTTTGATTACTTTTCTTAATTAACATAAAAATTTAATGGTTACTTTGAGCCACCTAGAAAGTTAATGTGGTATTAGAAAATGTATTGCTATTATTAAAGTATTATTTTTTTCTCTTCTATCAATAACTTAGTTTCTTTCTGAGTATTATTTATTTTGCTCTATATATAGCTTTCTTTCTATACATTTTGTATTAAAAAAATATCTTCTATCATATACATTTTATTTATATTTAACAAATTATAATGCAAAAAATTAGAATACATATAAAATATGTAAAAAAATATTATTAAATTTATGTTATCTTAAAATAATATTCTAACATTTAATTTTTTATAAAAACGGAAACGGTATGTGTTGTGATATAACATGAGATATACCTTAAAAATTTGAAGTGTGGTATACCTGGCGATAACAATATTTAACACCTTGGTTAAGATTAGACATCTGTCAGAATGTTGATATATATAAGCATGCTTAGATAATCGTTGTCTTAAATTCTAAAGTTAGAAATTAAGCCTGCAAACTTGAGGATGGGACGATCAATGATTAAAAGTCCCAAATTTTTGGATATTTCTTTAGATCATACAACCCCTTGTGCTCCAAATACATTCATGGTCTTGCGCCCTTGGCAGTAGAGGTGGGAGGTGGGCCGGGTTGACCTGGCCCAAACTAGGACTGGACTGCCAGTCAACCCCGGCCCGAACCGGTCAAACCCGCCCCGGAAAAAGCCCGTTATATTGTGGGCCGAGTATGGGCCCAATAGGAGGAGGAGACGCAAAAAGAACCGCCGAGCCAACCTAGAATCCAAAATTGGAAACTGCCCGCCGAACCGAACCGCCTGCCCCGCCGACCCAGCCCCGGACCGGACCGGACCAGACCGGCCCGCCTTGCGTGCCCAACAGATCTCTGGCAGCAACGGCAACTTGAAATTTTTTTTTTTTTAAAAAAGGCTAATCACACAACAGGCCCTCCAACAGCTTTCTGCTCCATTTCAGCCCCCAAATTTTCATTTTTACACCTCTCAACAACTAAATTTCAAAGACTTTTAGGTCAAACTAATTTTTTCTGTCCCCCTATAATTACCAATGCCATTTTCACTCAATCCTCACACAATCACTCAATCTCTCTTCTTCATCTACTATATTCTCTAAATCATTCTCCTTATTTTCTTAATCTCTTCCAAATTTCTTACTAATCTCTCCATAATATCTTCATAATCCCCTCTTGATTTTGCATTAATCACTACTATTAGTACGTGAGGTATGGCTTCAAAAGGAAAGGGCAAGTCAACAGAGAGTTCATCTTCCCACACCACCGGCCTCCGAGCATTGTTCCATCGTCGATCTCGGCCCGCCGGTAAAGGCATTTCAATTCAAGAGTTTCATGACGATGATGCCGGAATTGATATGACGAATTACGATTTGAATCTCGACGATCAATTATCCGATGATGAAGTGGAAGAGTTGGATGCAATGTTGTCCGGGAATTCGTCAACAGAACCGACGCCTATAAATCATGAACCTGCCGTGGAGGAAACTCTAGCACAAAGTAAATCCACGAGACTAACTGCTTGGGTTTGGGAGCATTATGAGATCATACACGAAGGGGAGTCGAGGTATGGGAAATGCAAACATTGCGGGAAAAAATTGGTACATAGAAAGAATTCCGGCACTGGAACGCTGAAGCGGCATATTGAAAATCAACATCCTAACGTCCTCCCTAGTACCGGGACTAGTTCTGGAGGACAAACACAACTTGGGTCTACAACCGGCGCCGGCGGACCAGGTATATTTTGTTTTAACCAACAATCTTGTAGAGAAGGTATGGTAAATTGGATGATGCTTACCGCAAAACCTTTTTCACAAGCTGAAGATGTCCACCTAGAATCTTGGATAAAATCACAATTAAATCCTGCATTTAGAAAAGTATCTAGGAAAACTGCTAGGAAAGAAAGCTTTAGACAATTTGAAGCCGAAAAATCAGATTTGCAAGCATATTTTTCTGCTCTTGATCATTGTGTGGCATTTACTTCTGATATGTGGACATCACCTATAGGTCAATCATTCTATTGTGTTACTTCTCATTGGATTGATTCTGATTGGATAATGCAAAAATGAATTTTGTCATTTAAGGTTATTGAAACAGATCATACTGGTTATCAAATATTTAATTGCATCTTAGAAACTTTACGTGATTATTTTTGTACTGATAAAGTTCTGTGCATTTCATTTGATAATGCTTCAAATAATGATGTTGTCGCTCGTCTTTTGAGTCAAAACTTAAAACCACCGCTCAATGGTGCATTCTTTCACGTTAGATGCATGTGCCATATTTTGAACATTTGTGTGCAAAAGGGTTTAGAAGTTTTCCAAAATGAGATTCTACCTATTCAAAACTCATTAAAATATTTGATGTCCAGACCTACTGTTTTTCGTGAATTTAAAAGCTTTTGTATTGAAAATCAAAAACCATTTTCTAGGAAATGGTTTAAATTAGATTGCCCAACCCACTGGAACTCCACTTATTTGATATTGTAAGATGCATTACCGTATGCAAATTTGTTGTCACATTTCATGAATTTAAAAATGGGTTGTGAATTTTTTACAATTGAAATTTGGGAGAAATGTTCCAAAACTGGTGAATTGCTTAAGTTTTTTTACGAGGCAAGTGAATTTTTCTCTGGTGTTTACTACCCAACAAGTCATCAAGTTTTGTTTCATTTAGTGAACATCACATATGCTTTACATCAATTTAAAGATGATGAGTTATTAAAACCGACTGTCAGAGCCATGCGGGCTAAGTGGCTTCAATATTTCGAAAACATTCCACCTATCTTTTTAGTCGCTTCTTTACTTGACCCGTATGTCAAATTAACAGGCACAACAACACTGCTTGAAGGAATTTTTCATACTTATTTAGAAATGTCTCATATAAATGTTTTGGCTATGTCTGCTTCTGCTTCCGAGTACTTGCATTCTTTATACAAGTTATATTGTGCGCGGCATTCGGATAAGGTAAGATCCGAAGCTCCTCAAACCGAGCCTCCAAGGAGATCAATCTCCTCAAGATTCAACCCGGCCCTCCAAATGCTCAAACGACCCCGACCGATGACATCGGGATTAGCTGAGGTCGATGACTATCTCAACACATCGTTCGAGGCAAGCGACCTCGACATCTTGGAGTGGTGGAAACAAAAGAGATCAAGATTTCCGATCTTGTCGATAATCGCACAGGAGATTCTTGCCGTTCCAGTATCGACCGTCTCATCCGAGGCAGCGTTTAGTGCCGGAAAACGGGTGATAACAGAAAAACGGTCAAGATTGACACCCGACGCGGTAGAAGTATGCGTGTGCAACCGAGATTGGGGCCTCGCAGCACTCCGGCAGCAAGACCAAAAGAGTTCGGATGAGGAGGTAATATCCGATACCGAGACTTGAATTTTTTTTTTTCAATCATACATGTAGTTTGTATTTGATCTGATTATGCTGTTCAGCACAGATCATAGGTTTCTATTATTTATCATTTCCGGAACGTTTTTGCCATTTCAAAATGTAAGGCCCGTTCTGATTATTTGTAAGTGCCGTTTGGTTTTTTAACTTAATAAAACTTACACCGGATGTGGTGTTTTTTCTTAAAAATATTTATGACTTATATAATTAATAATGGTTATTATATATATATATATATATTTAAAAAAAAATGAAACCTGCCCCGCCCCGGACCGGCTCAGGACCAGCCCGGGACCGCCCCGCCTACAACCGGGCCGAGCCCGGTCCTCAGGACCCAGGACTAGGACCGAACGGTCCTGGGCCGGTCCTACCTGGTTCCCACTTCTACTTGGCAGTCGGTGGGTGTTTCCACACTTAGACGACGGACATTCAACTTAGGGAGAGAGTGGCAGATTCATAATTTTTGCAAGAGGGGTTTGTATATATGTGTGTGCATTGAAGGCTTGAAGCTTATAATTTTACATATAATATAATGATTAAAAGAATTACAGAGGAAAATCTTAAAATGTTTTGGGTTAACATTTATTTTTTCTGCAATTGATTGACCTGCTTCTATACAATATGGAAAAAGATGAACAAGATATTCATGCTATGTAAAATACAAAAGGCAAAAATTTCATTTTAGCCCATAAACTTATATATTTCTTTGCACTTATTTTATTAATTTTATCTTGTATCCAACTAACTCATTAATTCTCTCATATATTTGAAGAGAAAAGAGAATGAAAAAAAATTCGAATCCTAGATGGAAAAATATATGAAAATTCAAGGGTTAGTATAAGAGTTTTGTCATTCTAATTATTGGTGAAGTGGAGAGATTGGCCAATTTTATGTTAAGGTAAAATGAGCACATTCTTTTGTTGCAATAAATATTACAAAAATTATAGGGGTCCACTAACTAAATTAAAATGGATCCAATTACCAAATTATGTATATTTTATTAGTATCTTTCTAGAAAAAAGGGGTTCATGGACCTCTATTTTACAATATAGATACACCATTGTAGAGCGGCTCTAGTCTTGTTCTTTATAACGGAAAATGCACACCATACTTAAAAAATGTGTATGGGTCATGTTTTAGGTGACCTAAAACATCAGAGTGTCAAAGCGGGAATGCAATAGTGGTAGCAAAAAAACATTGCATTTTAAAACTTAAGTATAAAAATGTGTTATAAAACTAGTGGAAGCGGGAAAGTATGAGAGCGACATCTAAAATAAAAGAATTATGTCACCAAGGAGCTATTTAATTTAGATGGGATGGAGATGAGGGGTTCAAGAGTTTCATATGGCCTAAGTGTCTCTCAGTCTCACTTAAGGTGCCTTTCTCGAAGGAATAAAACTTTGTAGGTTTTGACCAAAGTAGATAATACAGTAACAACTAATTTGTTCTAATTTAAGCAAACATAATCTAAAATAACTTATTTTTATTTTTATATATTTTTTACTCAAAACTAATTTTATTTAAAAAAAATAATATTATATAAATGTAATAATTCATTAAAAATATAATTTTTATAATCTTATTAAATTTTTATAAATTTTTTTATTTTTAATGCCTAAAAATAAAAAATTCATAAAAAATTAATAATATCGTGAAAATATGCTTTCAAATTGATTATTATATCTATATAATATTAAATTTCAAATAAAAATGATTTCAGATAAAAAATAAAAAAAAATAAATTATTTTAAATTAAATTGACTTAAGTTAAAATAAATTGGTTTAAATGAACATTTTGATTCTTCATTGCCCGTTGTGAGAACAAAATATTGTCCTTCCTCTGTCTCATAATAATTGAAATGTTTTTATGGATATGAAGATTAATATGCATGTAATTTATATATATATTTTTAATTTTTTTCATAAAATTAAAATTAAAAAAATAGATTTTGTGTGGTAAAAGTGTAAATAATGATTAAAAAAATAATTCTTTTGTTTGATTTTTGTGCAGTGAGAGTTTAAATAAAGATTAAAAAAAGATTTCTTATTAAGTTTTGTATAGTGAAAATTTAAATGAGAATAGTAAGGTAAATTAAAAATTAAATATTTTTTTTAAAAAATATATTTCATCCTTTTTAAATAGCTAAAAAAGAAATACGTTTATTTTTTTTGTGAGATGGAATACATGCTCTCGCTTTTCGCTACCAGCCCAGTGAAGTTGACGTCAAGACATCATTGCTCCGGACACGTCGGCCTCTTTGCTTCCCAGCTCTTTCCATTTCAGTTCCAGGAAGCTTCTTTTTATTATTATTAGTATTATTTTACGACAAACTAATTAACAATATATATATATATATTTTTACTATTTCGAGCTCGTCTTATATATATTAGCAACAAGCCAACCAACACTTCACTTATCGGATCTCAAAAACCATTCTTGGTTCTCTTATTATATATTCTTATCATTTTGAAATGGCTGCGAAGCGGCGTTTCCTGACAAACTCTTACTCTGATGATGTTGGGTTGGAGCCGGAAGATGATCACCACCACCCTCATCAGGATAAACGCCTCAGAAAACTTCCATCTTTTGCTTCGTACGTGTCTTCTGATCTTCTGAAAAGCAAAATTGCTCTAACCTTTCTACTACTTACTCTACATACACCTCAACTGGAATTAATTATTTTTATTAACCAATATTTTTTTTTTCTCTCTCTCTCGCTATAATTGGCCATGCAGTGTCATTCGAGAGGCTGTTATGGTGAACTACTTGTGTTCTGCCCTTGAGCCATGTATTAGAAGGGTCGTAAGTTCCTTTAGCTACCTATATACCACTACCATTTCATTTAATTTGTTTCATCTTCTTTCTTTGTCTTTTGTTTGCTTAAACAACTTGTATCTTTTCACTAATTGCACCTAATAAGAGATATAGCTTATCTTTTCCATATGTAACTCATAATTACAACCAAATCTTAATATTGTTCAGCCTTTAATCGATTAAATTGAGGCTTATGATTTTTGTAAAATTAAGTTCAACATGAATAATGAATTGTTCTATATACCAATTCATTATTTATGTTTTTGCATATCTATATTATGGACTTAGTATATATGGAATTCCATGATATCGTATCGCATGTTTTAATTAATCAGGTGAACGAAGAAGTGGATCGCGGTCTACGGCATCGCCTCCGCGCGTTCAGCCGCTCGCCGTCGCTCCAACTCCAAGTCCCGAAACCCCAGCCGTCCACCGTACAACTTGCTTTCAGCACAAACCTGTCCCTCCCCATATTCACCGGCACCAAGATCACCGGCGACCAAGGCAATCCACTCCAGATCCACCTTATTACTGGGGCGAACTCTCCGGCGACACTACCCAGCTCCCTCAAAGTCGAAATCGTCGTGCTCGACGGCGACTTTCCATCAGGCAACGGAGAAGGCTGGAGCAGCGAGGAGTTCGAGAGCAGCATCCTGAAGGAGAGGGACGGAAAGCGGCCGCTGCTGACGGGAGAGTTAACGGTGAACGTGAGGGACGGCGTCGGTGGGTTAGGGGAGATTGAGTTCACGGACAATTCGAGCTGGATTCGGAGCCGGAAGTTCCGAATTGGGGCGAGAGTGGGTCGCGGGAGCGTTCAAGGGATTCGGGTGAAGGAGGCCATCACGGAAGCTTTTGTCGTCAAAGATCACCGCGGAGAATGTAAGTTTTCGCAATCAATCACGGACGTACGGAAATATTAAAAACTACTATTTGGGTTTCGCAAAACGAACATATTAGACACCACCAATAATGGCACTCCAGAATCCCTTAATTAATTAATCACTAGTCATTCAACCAAAAACCATTGTTGCGCTTCTTATAATTGTGAAATTATTGTTATTATTAGAAAAAAAATTAGTAAATGGGTTTTGTACATAGCATATATGAGAACTAAATTTACATTTTGTCTAAGCTACAAATCCTAATATGAATAGGTCCTCTTTTCCCTCTGCATGCAAGCTGCAAGGGCACTATTTTTTTTTTCTTATTGTTCTTAATGTCTTGTTCTTGTGTCTTGATCTTTTTGTTTCCAGGCACTGCTGCATCTTACATTATTCTTCTTCTTTTTGTTTTCTCCCACATTCTAAATGTTTTTTTATAGTTGGCCCTAAACAGTTTTTCAATTCAACATTTTAAGTGGTTTTCACAGATTTTAGCAATTTTCACAATTAGTGTAATTGAACAGAAATCCAGACTATATAGAGATTGATGGCTCGTTGTTGAATTGATTAAACCGACCGATCTAGTCCGATTCTAGAAACACTAGTTGTTGGGGGCTCGATCTTTACTGTAGTTATAAGTAGCGGGAGATTGTTTTGTTGGAATTATATACCATGTTTAATTGAGTAGCTAGCATTTATATATATGCATGATTTATATGTTTTTAATCTTAAAATAAATAGATCGGTTGTGTTAGCTAGGACGTTCTTCAGTACCAGCCTTGGAAAGAAGGAGATTTTATATATATATAGTTTAGTTGTTAGTTGTGAATATTATATAGTAACTGGGTAAACTAATTAGCCAAATTGTGCAAATAATATGCTGGAGTGTATCCACCTAACTCGTTGTACTTGCATGTTGTGGCATCGATCCAACTAACTTTTCATATACAAAATCTTAGGGCCTCAACGTTTGCTCCATATTTTGTCTAGTTTGTGTTGGTGAGAAAAATTAAATGCTGATATTATTTTAAGTAAAAAAAAAAACTATAGGAAGTCACAATTATATATACTCCCCATTACTTGTTCAAATTCTGTGTCCTTGCATCATTTTTTCAAATTCGTCTTCACAATTGCATAATGTGCACAATTATTCCTTATTGCAATTTATTTTTTTTCAAGCAATATATATGGTGTCCATAATTTTCACAAAAAGTACCATGTAGATAGTACTATTTAATATATATCATAAATTTTGGGTTACCCCAAATCCGCCTTTTTTTTCCCCTTCTTTGTAAGGCTTTTGAAATTTGACCTTAACAAATACTCACATGTGTCTTTAATTTATTATATTTTTTTGATAGCTAAAGTATTACAAGAGAAAGGATATCAGTAATATCATACAATTTAATCTACCCTAACTCTACTTCACCCTGCATAATCTATTAGCTTCCTAGCGAAACAATCTCTCACATAAATCAAGATTCAAACTCTGATTAATTACGTTAGGTAATAAACTACATGCTAATTAGGTTGAGATGCAATCGTTATAGCCTTTATGTTATAGTGAAATAGTTGCACTGAAAGGCTAAGAGGCGCTTGGCAACTGCCACGGTTGCACATGGTAATTTTGGAAACCATAATTTACTTTTAGAACCCCGGATGTTTATCTTTTCGCACATCGCCATCACTTCACTTTCAGTCAACAAAGTACTTCTCACGCTTAATTTGCCTTTAGAACTTCCAGATGTTTTTATATGATTATCTTTACGTTGAGTCTATTCATGTATATATATTGAATCGATTTTCTTTCTTTTAATTTTTTTTTCCGATTCCTACAAATGAATCTTGATCAGAAAACAGTACTCTTTTTTTTTTTTAATTTATTTCCTGTCTTTCTCATGTAAAGACACCTTTCATATCTAGTTTTAGATTAATTACCAAAAAAAAAATATCTAGTTTTAGATCTCATTCTTTCTCGTCGGCTGTCCTAGCTAACTGGTAAAGGTCAATAGATAGCTACCGTGCTAATCTAGGGAAATGTACAATGACGTTCACAGGATTGTCTCCACCAACACTTTATCCTCTTATTTTTTAAAATTTATATGTTCTCTCTATTTTTTTTAAATTATCTAATAATAACTTTTAAAACTCTAATCCATATGATAGTTATTTTTTTAATAATTTTAATTTTTTAATATTTTTTATAGTTAATAAATATTTTAAATTATTAATTTTATATCTCTATAATTATATTTTTTTTATTTATAAACGCATATTAATATTTTTTAAATGTCAATTTTTTGTAAAAAAATATCAAAAATTTAAAATTACTAAAATATAGTTATAAGATAATTTAAATTAAGGTTTTAAAAATTGTTATCGGACATTGTAAAGGAAGCTGAGGATAAAGTATAAGCAAATTTATTTTAACTTAAGTCAACTTAATATAAAATATTTTTTTTTATTTTTATATCTTTTTTTATCTGGAACCAATTTTATTTAAAAATTAATATTATGTAAAGTGTAATAATCCATTTGAAAATATAATTTTTATAATCTTATTAAATTTTTTATATATTTTTTATTTTTTTTAATACCTGAAAAAAGAAAATTCATAAAAATTTTAATAATATCATAAAATTTACTTTCAAATAAATTCATATATCTACTTAATATTAGTTCTCAAATGAAATTAATTATGAATAAAAAAAATTATAAAAATAAAAATAAATTATTTTAGGTTTAATTACTTAAGTTAAAATGAATTGATTTTAGATTTTTTTAAAATAAAGGAGGTAATGTACAGTTTAGACTAAACTTGGGGGGAAGGGGGGGGGGGGGAAATTGTATTTTTCCCAATAATATATGATCTAGCCATGCCAGTGATTTGATTTTGAATAAAAATTTCCTGAAGAAAAATCAACTCACATATGTGGATATACGTCAATTTGAAAGGTGTTCCGTCTAAGAGATGGCAGCGAAAAATCTTTTATGTTCACTTTTTCTTTTTGTTCAGGACAAGCTTGGATTTTAAAAAACCTTTTTTTTGATTGTGTTTTTTGGCTAGAAGTGTACAAGAAACATCATCCACCAATGCTAGAGGACGAAGTGTGGCGGCTTGAGAAAATAGGCAAGGATGGAGCTTTTCACAAGAAGCTAGCCTGTTCAGGCATTAACACAGTACAAGATTTCTTGAAACTCTCCGTGGTTAACCCCGCAAGGCTTAGAGAGGTAATAATCATTAGCAAATGCCAGTATTTAATTATTTTTGCATTACCAATTTTTCATAATTAAATTTAGAGAAAAAAAAAGACTCACGAATTTTAAATTGCCTCACCACTAATCTTAACAAATTAAAATTCCTTCATACATATATACGTATTTGTGTTTTAATGTTGTGTTTGTGATACAACAATATTGAACAGATTTTAGGGTCAGGGATGTCGGACAAGATGTGGGATGTGACCACAAGACATGCAAGAACATGTGTGATGGGCAACAAGCGTTTCCTCTACAAAGGAGATAATTTCCTCATTCTCCTGAATCCCATATGCCAGCCTGTGAGAGTTGTTGCCGATGGCCATAACATATATCCTCCTGCTACTCACCAGCTTACAAATATCGACCGGGTACATATTATCATACAATAAAAAAAAATGTCCAATTTCATTTTTTATCTTTTACATATAAACATCTTTACAAGTTTAATTACGATAAGGGATTCCTTATAATATAGGTATAGAGGAAAATATATGCTGTTTTAGGTTTTAAAAAATACTCAAATCAACTTAAATAACACTATATGAAAAATTGAGGGAGATAGGAGTTTAATTTCTGACTCTCTCTTCTCTTGCCCTTTACCACTTTGCTAGAGTGGCTAGAGTGGCTTGGACGTGGAATTCCGTTAAGTACTTGCTTTCAAATTATGAACTAGTTAATCGATTTCTGTATTTCATTTTCTTTCTCAGGCTATAATAGAAAATTTGGTAAGGACGGCATATGCAAGGTGGAGTTCCCTAGAAATGGTTGAAGCAGTTTCCAATGAGAACCCTGCCCTTCTCACACAAGGTACATACATATAATTTAATTATAAAACTTGTTTCAATATTAGAAATATTCCTAGTAAGTAATCATATAGACAAATTTGCAGGTGATGAAATATTGGTGGAGCAGCCGGTGATTTCCTGGCAAGATGGGTATGCTATGGAGAATATTAATGCATACTTGTTTGGCAACTGAGTTCACCCTACATGGAAGCAGCTCAATCAGTCGATAGTGACAATTGATGGTCAAAAACAAATGGTTAATTATAATCTGCAGCATCATTTGTACAAATTAGCTACATTAATCTTATATATTGCTTATGCTTTGTCTTATAAATGTATCATTAGAAGCTCTTGCTTATTCTCTCTAACAAATTTTTAGGGATGAGATTTGGTATTGAATTTTTTATTACTATTTAGTAATTTTTTTATTTACAAATCAAGTGGAGAAAATTCGAAAACATCATTAGCATAGTTGAAATCGGACATCGAAGCCAGGGATCAATATATTTGAGAGGAAAAGAAATTGAGTGAATCATTTGAAATTGGAGTACATTTACTGGTGGTATATCATTAAGGCAAATCCAATATGGTTCGCTTTATAGAGTGTTATTCTTTGGAGTGAAAAGGAAACAAACATGGCAAATATTTTTGAATTGGTGGAAGAAACAAGATTTGGGCGTTCAAGAATCATAATTCCTAAAGGAAGAAATTCTCAAGGATGGCATAGATTCCATCTGTTGCTGGATTCTGTATCAGATAAAGGGGTGGTTTCAAAAGTCGTACATTTGTTTGGCGGCCAAAAGATATCATAGCAGCGAAGAGAAAGTTGGATTCAGGCGTCGCTGGTTGTGTCAAAATACTTGGAACGATGGAGGAAGCTTTGATTAGGGAGGGGGTGAGAGGAGCGGCGATGGCCAGACTTAGCGGTGGGGAGATGGCCGAATCCGAAAAGGAGGAAGAACTGGGCCGAGGTGCCAGTGCGAGAAAGTCAAACGGCGGGGAGAGGGAACCGCGGAGGTGTCTATGCCTAGAGACACTAGTTGTGTCGGCGGGAAGAGAGGGAGCCAGGTAGGCATCGTGACAGGTGATCTCACTTTAAGAGGCGGCAAGCTAATGGAGGCAGGAGGCAACGAGAAGCAATGGGGACGTAGTGGTGAGAATAGTTCAGGGGCCGGTTGATGTGGTCAGCAAAGGAGGCGGTGGTCAACAGGCAGCGCTGAGTGGAAGCAGTTTTGGCGGCGGTAGATGGAGGAGTTCTAGTGTTACAGCAAGCACGATTGCGACAGGTGAGGGAACCGGTCTTTTCGGCATTGAGCCTATGGGAAACGGTGAACAGAGTGCGGCGAGTCAGGAAGTTAAGCAATTGGCTTCAATTTCGAGCGGTTTTGGTCGGGATTTGGCGACGGAGAAGACAGGTATGCACGGCGGAGGTGATTCCAGTCCGTCAGACGTGGCAGTTTGCATCGGAAATGGGAGTGCAATCAATGAGCAGTCAATGCACCGGTTGGTGAGATGGATGTGGGTAACGAGGGCGGTGAGCAGTGTATGGAAAGAGATGAAGGATTGACTTGTTGGATTGGGCTTTAAATGGGCATTTTAGTTATTCTATTAGCTCTCAAAATGATGGACCTTTTATTTTTGGTGGGCTTGATAAGATGGTGTCTTTGGGCAAGTGTAAAGAACGTACATGGAAAGTTCTAACAAAATTTGATAATATAAAAAGATCAGATGAAGGAGCAAAAAAGTTGGGCTCTAAATCAAAAGATTCAACGTTACAAAACTAGCTGAAGAGACTGAAATGAAGGATTAATATGCCAAAAAAGAGAAAAAATTAATTTTCAAATCCATGTATTGCGATATATTGCACACATATCGCACTTAATAATGAAAAAGAAATGTACAAAAATATGTGTACAAAAGTATGTATATCGTTACATGAAATATTGCGTAATACTCATGTATACTACAGTTTTATCGTACGGTAAATTGATGAAGTATAAAACATTTGTATTGTGTGCCGCCATAATACACAATAAACCATGCAATATATAGCAATTTCGCGCAAAATTTAAATCCAAGAGTAGATCATAATCACAGTCCACAAAATTATGTGGATATATGATGGGCTTGAAATATGATCAACCTGAGTTAAACAAACACTTTAAAAAAATTACTGAAAAGGATTTTTATAAAAGAAAAATCTGTATACTAATTAAAGATGAGATATATGTAGAGGACACTTTACTTAATTAGAATGAAAATAATCACATATTTTTAGTGATTCCTGCATTAATTGAATTCTGTTTGTTTAGTGTTTATTCTAATGAATATTCTCGGGGTTTGTGGAAGAATGAAGATGTCTCCTATAGCAAAATGGATGAAAGGTAGCAAAGGGTACATAGGATTGTTAGAGTAAGGGGTATATTGAAAATGATGGTAAAAATAATAGATTGAGAAACCTAGGGACCAAGGTTTCGTCTACAGAAGACTTGGAATTTAAACTTGCATTTTGCCTATTTTTTCATGTTTACCATGTAAGCAATTTTAAGAGTATTGGCAAAATTGTTCCCACCAGGTAACCTTAGTGGCAAAATTGCTAAAAAAAAAACATTAATGGCAAAGTTGCTTCAACTCTATCAAGCACATTAGTGGTAATTTTGAATATTTTCCTTATCAATTAAATCTAATTAAGAAAAATCATACCTTAAAGTAGCAACCTTGGTTTTGTTGTGGCCAATCTAGTCAGCACCATCTTGAGGCCAGAAAGAGCAAGTCATCATTCTTGAGCATTGATGAAGATTGCTTCATAGTTTTTCTCCATATGTTTTGTACTGCTCTAAAAGATGAAATTTGTCGAGGAGTAAACGATGCAGCCCCAACTATTGATTAGATTCCCTTTGCTACCAGCAAAATGGGATTTGTTATACACCAATGCCGGAACAACCAACTCACTTGCAAAACTACTTTGCCAAGTGAAGGTCAAGGCAACCTGCTTTTCAAAAGTATAATGACATCTCAAATTGACATCACTTGGGGGGATGTGGAATGAACGAAAATGTTCCAACACTAGTTATATCAAATAGGAAGGCTAACAATTGCCTGGAATCATGATTAGAAAGTAGGAAGTCAGTAAAAATATTAATGGATGTGATTATAATTCAAATGGTTATGGGGTTTGATTTGTATAATTTGAAAATGTAAAGGTCAGCTAGAGGCTTAGAGCAATAAGTACTATCACAGTATCATAGTGACACATGGAGCTAACATTTTACCGGGCAAAGTGTAGGTATTTTTAAATAAAGGTGAAAGTGTAGGTTAAGGTAAACCTAAGTGGAGTTGTTGAAATTTTTCCCCTTTCAAGCAATGTGAGATTGAAAGGAAAAATAGAGAATGAATTGATTCTTGATTAGAAGTAAAGAACAAGAAGTCAACAATAGGGATTGAATCAAGGCCATGGCTAAAGGTTATAAACCAAGGGAAAGAGAGAATTGAAATTGAGAAAGGGAAAATGAAAGGTTATTTAGGTTAAGAAGGGGCGAGATCTTGAGGATAAAGACAATGATTTGGGTGGACATGGTTTTGGGATGAAGGTAGCCCTGTGTAGTGATTAAGAGTTCTGAGTCAATTTGCATGATTAAAGAAAGTCAACGCTCAAATTGGTAAACTTTAACTGTTTGACTATTAAATGGTCAATCACTATCACTGTTACATTATAAAGAGGTAACTGTAGGTATCTTATAAAGGATAATAGAAGTGTATTTTCAAGTAAACCTCATGTAATTTTACCTTTGAAAAATGATCTTTTAGTTCTTCTCTACTTCATAAAAATTCTTGTAATCCTTCGAATTGTAATACCATTTAAAAACAGGTTAAAGGAAAATAACACATTCAATTTTAAAACTTTGTTCACTTTTTTAGTCAAGCTTAAAACTTTACAAGTAAACTTGAGTCCTACAAATTTCAGAACATATAAACCACTAGGGCATTTCGTGGAACACTCGTATGCATTTCGCTCGGAGTTCAAAGCCACATCCTTTGCTCTCCGACAAGTCAAGTCAACAGCAATCAATTTTTCCTCATCGCAAGAAAGTCCTTCATGGCTGCAGCTTTACTTTTCAAAATGAGTAAATTGCATTAAATGGTCCCTAATCTTTAATTATTTTTTCATTTTAGTCCCTAATTTATTCAATATTCTATTTTAGTTCTAAACTTATTAAAAATATTTCATTTTAGTCCTAAATCTATTAAAAATATTTCATTTTAGTCCTCAATGGATAAACTTTGTTAACTCAAATTATTTTTCTAAAATAACTTTTAAGATTATAATTTAAATTATTAGTAACTGTCTTACAATAAATATAATTTATATAATAATTTAATACCTGCAAGATAAATTAGATGCTTCTTTGCTCTGAAATCTTGATTTCTTATCCATTTCTGTCCAAAACCTTTCAAAACATAAGCAGTTCCATTGATGTTAGGATGTTAAAAAAAATGCGAACCCATCCCAATCCACTGCCAGCATCATCGATAGTTTTCCTGCGTTTCGGGACCACGTCATTAATTTCATTTTCGTAATCCAAAAAGTGGAGGATCTAAAAATTATATTTACAACATTCTACACTTGAATGAAACAAAGATAGAAGTTAGAGAGTCATGTAGAGAATATACGCGTCACCCTGGTGGACCAAAGTTGTTCTGGTCAAAATCGGGCACCATTTTGTTAGTCTGATGTTCTCATCCGTCCCCTGTTTCTTTTGTGCCCTACTTGATCCTGTAGCTTAGAAAAATCTAAGCTCCTGTTCTTCACCGTCAATTTAGCCATTCAAATGCCACTAGCTACCTCCTTTCAACGCATAAAATGAATCCTCGTCCTCGGCCGCTACTTGTCCAAATTGTTTCCGCCGCCATCTTCTTCTTCTTCTTCTTCATCTCCCTCCGGCTGTTTCATGGCGCCGCCGCCGCGGACGACCTCATGGAGTCCTGTCTCCGACGCTCCTCCACTTGCGGGCGGCTGGCAAACCTGTCCTATCCCTTCTGGATGAGCTATCTCTGCGGGAACCACGGCTTCGGGGTCACGGATTGCGGGGACCCGGATTCCGACCCGTTGATCGTAATATTAGGGGAAGAGTACCGACTTGTTCGGGCGTACCTATCCGCACACAAGGTCACCCTCTCGGCAAACGAATTCTACGAAACAGCTTGTCCCTCGAATCCTCTCAATGTGTCTCTGCAACACCGTTTCTTGAGCTATTCCTCCACGAATCGGAACCTCTTTCTGTTTTACAACTGCAGCGGAGCTGCTCCTGGTGTCCCGGCAGGGAATAGGTTCCGGTGCCACGGGGAAGAGGAAGTGATTTACGCGAACGATTCGGCTCTGGTGGAGTACGGAGCAGAGCTTGCAGGGTGTGGGAGAGTGGTGCAGGTTAAAGTGAACGGGACGGTGTACGGAAGATTAGAGAGGAAGACACTGGAACTGGATGCAGCTCTGAGGCAGGGATTTGATGTGGATTACGATTTGAGAGGCATTTTCTGTTCGCAATGCGAGCAGACGTTCCATGGCCGATGCTTAGCCAACAACAGCTCGCCTTCTTTCCTGTCGTGCCAGCCAAAAGGTATGTCACCTTCTTCCTTGACCTTGACCAGCATCACGCAACACTAACACACAGCCTTTTGAATTTTTTGGGTAGAGAAACGTTGTTCCTAATCCTTCTTAATGCGATTTTACTCATAGATTTAATCTCTCATTGGGGAATAAAATAATTGGTCTCTCTAGTCTAGGTTGCTTTGCTTGCAAGGCGAACATGACATTAGGAACAACATAGTACATCAACTTACTCACATGTTTGCAACTACAACGATGCGAGTTCTATGAAACGTTAGGCCGCCTGAAAGTCACTAGAGGTGTAACATTTCAAAAGTAACCATTGTTACATGTTTGGCAGGACAAGAAACGTGCTACATGTTTGACCGTAAAAGTATATAGGAATGGGCATGTGCCATTGTTTCCTAGTTTGACTTACCATGCACAAGAAGAGATCGGACTTGTTCATGTTTTATATATTTACAACCATTTGGCATGTGCATGTTAAAACTACATTCAATAATCACCAGTGATAAAAAATGGAGGAAAGAAAAAAGCAGTTTCGTTCTAGAATAACTGAACAGGACCAGCAATTTACAATTGAAACGGAAAAATTATAGTTTACAATCTACATTTCAAAATACGATAGTACTCTGTGTCTCTTAGCCTTCTCTCTGCTCTTTGTTTTCCTTGGATAAACAAATGTATGGAAGTGAAGTTTAGTTAAATGATCAGTATTTTCAAGAAAAAGGAATTGCTAGTTTGTACTGTTTAAAAAACCTATAATTAAAGGTTGGGTTAGGTGAAAGCCCATATCGTGGTAGAAATTGCAATTAGAACTTGTTGAATTACAGACTTCAGTAGATGAACACTCTCTCTGAGTCCATGCTAGTGATGATTTGCAAGGCTATTTCCGTCGTGATAAACTGCAGATAAGATTTCTAGCAATTCAATTTACAAGTTTAGTGATAATTTGCAAGTCTAAAATTTTACAAATATATATTTATGTTCTAAAACCTGTAAAATGTGTAAAATCTGTGGCTAACGGCTTAAAACTAACTGTTTACTCGTTTTGAAAGTTTTAGAATTCAAATAAAAAACTTTAAAATTTTAAAATTTAAATATAAAAGTGATTAAAATTTTTGAACGGAATGTATTATTTTCCAACTCGTTGGTTCTGTGAATATTTTTCAAGCAGCCCACTTGGAGTGCAAAGTCTGTCCTTCGCTCATCTGCAAGTCAAGTCAACAGCAATCAATTTTTACTCATCGCAATAAAGTTCTTCATTGTTGGAGCTTTCCCTTTCAAAATGAGTAAATTACATTAAATGGTCCATAATCTTTAATTATTTTTTCATTTTAGTCTCTAATTTATTCAATATTCTGTTTTGGTTTTAAGCTTATTAAAAATGTTTCATTTTAACCCTAAATTTATTAAAAATATTTCATTTTGGTCCTTATTGGATAAAATTTATTAACTCAAAATATTTATCTAATAACAACTTTTTAGATTATAATTTAAATTATCAATAATTGTCTTACAATAAATATAATTTGTATAACAATTTTTTTATTATTAATGAAAAATTTAAATCATATTTACTATAAATTTTATCTATTTACTAACTTACTATAACTTTATTTAGGAAGAAAAATTACTAATTTAAATTATCTATTCATTATAATTTTTTTTGAAAAAGTTTACTAGAAGACATCTACTGAATATTTAAATTTTTTGAAAGATAATAATTGAATATTTAAATTATAATTTCAAATGTTTGTGTTGGACAATTATTTTGAATAGATGAATTTTGTTTTGTGAGCCACTAAAATAAAACAATTTTAACAGGTTGAAGACCAAAACAGAACATTTAATAGGTTAGGGATTAGAATGAAACCATAATTAAAGATTAGGCACCATTTACGCAACTTACTCCTTTCAAAAAACATGGCCACATGTACAGAACGGCAACATAAAAATCCAGCCTTCTGCAAACCATTCGACTATCCCGTGAACATTAGATGGGCACGTCTACCTTGCCTCCGCTTCCTCCGCCGCATATCGTCGTTGTCATCGGCATCATCTTGGTGCTCTTGCGACCATGAAACTCGTCAGCCGTCGATGAAGATCAGAGCTAGTCAAGTCACTCGGAGTTCAAAGCCACTTCCTTTACCCTTCTCAAAGCAACCATTTTTTTCGTCCTTGCACGAAAATTCTTCACGGTCGGGGCTTTCCCTTTCAAAATTGAAAAGTCATGGCCACATGAATAGAACGGCAACCTTCCAATCCCCTTTACATAAAAATCCACCCCTACTCTGACCATTCGACTACACCATGAAAACTAGCGAATGGACACCTCTTCCTTGTCTCTGCTTCCTCCGCCGCACGTCGTCGTTGTCGTCGGCATCATCTTGGTGCTCCTTCTATCATGTAACTCGTCAGCCGTCGATGAAGATCAGAGCTTCTGGGAGTGCAGTCGGGAGTTCGACTGCGGACGCATCCGCAACCTTACATACCCATTCTGGGGCGGCGCTAGGCCCAAGTTCTGCGGATCCCTACCCTACGAGCTTGTCTGCAGAGAAAATGAGTACCCGATTATGAACAACAGCGGCAGAGATTTCAGAGTTCTTCAGGTGAATCAATCTCGGGGCAAGAACACGATTACCATCCGATGGATGGGTTCGGAGAGGAATTGGTGTCCGGAGAAGATAGATTTGCTCGGACTCTATTTCCCATCCTTCAAACCCTCCACCGCGAACATCACTGTGTTGTACGCCTGCAAGGGCCATGTGAATATGTCGGAGGTCAGTAACTTTACGTGCCTAGCAAATGGCAGAGAAAGTCGAGGTATGTTCATCAGGGAGGGAAGAAGTAGCAGAACAAGTCGATGGGAGTGCGAAGAAGAAGAAGTTCCCGTGAAGAGGGAGGCGCTGGAACTGGAAGGAGCCGGAAGTGTGAATTTGGAGGAGATTTTAAGAGAGGGATTTGATGTGAATTATCTTGCATTCGATTGGTATTGCGGACAGTGTGAGGACTCAGGCGGCAGATGCGGCTCCAACAGCAGCTCGCCGGAATTGTTTGCTTGCCACTGTCGCAACGGTCCTCAGCAAATCAGTTGCCCCAAAGCCAAAGGTAAGTTTTAGACTCGTTTTAACTCCGTAGGTATAAAGGGAGTATGGTGGAGTGACTTAATCAATAATCAATCCAACAACAAATTATTGTGCGTCGACTGAACATGATAACAACTTAAAATACAACAGCTGCTTAGTCCGCCTGCTTAGAGGTTCATGCTTCAAAACCAGTTGCCCCAAAGGTACAGTGAATCGATCAGTACAGAAAGCAAATCGTCGTGGGTCGAGCGAACATGATTAAAATTACTTAAAAGGACTTGATAGGCGATAGCCTACCAGAAAAACTTAACGACACGTATATTATAATTTTTCCTGAAAAAATAGCAGATGTCTGGTTGGTTGTCTAAGTTTGATTTGAATATATTTATATAATATAAAAATTTATGTTTTTAAAAATTATATTTAAAAAAATATAATTTTCAAAATAGCATTTTCATGTAAAAAGTTTTAAATTTTATAATAAATTTTAAAAAAGTAAAATTATAAATTAATTACTTTAAATAATTAAAAGGACAAATTTTATGAGAAAGGCATAAGCGGCTCCACAATGTGGACAATGGGGGCAATTGACCCTATTAAACTCTTAAAAATCTTAGGTTATATATCTATATATATTTAAAATTAGTAAATATAAATTTTTAGTTATGATTTTCCTCCTCAAATTTTTTAGACTTTATTGGAAGCATATGATGCTTACACAAACATACACTAAATTTGGGTCCTTAATATATCATTTAGTCATTCTATAATTAACTAATATATAGAAAATTGAGGACATCACTTATAATTCAACTATAAATATTACATTGCTACCTAACAAATTCACTGGTTCTCATAAATTCATTTTCTTTGTGTCTTCTTACCCCTGCCTATCCTTGTAATAGTTCTTTAGTTTTTTTAAGAGATTAGTTGTATTATTTGTTATCTATTTTATATGCTATAATTTTATTTTTATTTTATTTTTTTGATAATGAATCTTTTAAATGTTACTTCATTAATTCATTCATATGTTTTATTTAATTTTTATCTGATAATAAATTTTTTAAGTTAATCCTAATATATTTACTATCTTTTTCGTTAATTTTATAATTATTATTTAAAATAAAACATATTTCTCTTGTAGAACTCCAACTATTAAAATATTATATTTCATTCTCATAATTATCAGAATGCAAGTCATGCAATTACTTTTCTTTTTAGTTTATAAATATATAATTCTTTATTCTTTTACTTCTTAAAAAATATATTGCATTATGTCAACAATTGATATATATCTTATAAAATAAAACATTTTAGAAAACACATCAAATGTAAAAGAAAAAATTCCAAAGTTATTGAAAAGAAAGCTAAAAAAGAATAAATGAGTTTGTTGATTATGAGTCAATATATTTTCATGCAAAGAGAAATATCTATCTATCAAACTAAAAAAAATATATAATTTATATTTATACATATAATTAGTGTGTTTATATATGATTTAGATATAAATTAAGTAAAAAATAACTTTAATATCAATTGTGCTAAAAATATAAAAAAAATTTAAATAAATAAAGTACGAAACTTAACTCACATCATATAATTTAAGGAGCTGTTACCGGAGGAAGGCAGTATATTTTAGGAAAATTGAAAGTTGGCTGCCGGTGATGTGCTGTCCTTCATTCGGGTACGGCCTAGGACATCGAGTAGGTCCCGCGCATGCGTAGCTCAGTTTACTTTATTTTAATTAGTTTATTTTTAAAAAAAATAAATTTACATTTAATTAAGAAATAAACATATTATCTTTAAAAAAAATTTATATTTTATAGGAATGCAAATCAATTACCATTTTTCTTTGTGGAAAGGTAAAAATTTCATAAAAGCGCAAAATCTCTTTACAAATACACTTGGTGCCATGCCCAGGGAAACCACAACCACCTCATAAGCCGAACAAAAGTCTGCACCAGCTGAAGCCTAGAAGCAAGCAAATAGGGCTTGATTCCACACATGCAGCTATTTAGCACCCAATCCACCTTCTTGCCCGGGGATTGCAATTTTGCTCCAAGCAATTTAAAGCCGATATTTGGAGACAGATTTGCTCTTCCCGAATAAAACCCTACATTTCGCCTCTATCTTATCAGTAATATCTTTTGGCAAGAGACAAAAATAGACATATAAAACAAGGATAAAATTTGAAGGACAGACTGAACCAATTGCCACCTACCAGCGTAAGATAGGTGTTTAGCTCCCCAAGAATCTACTCTAGTAGTGATCTTATCAATAAGCCCATCATAGTCTTTGTTTCTAAGCCGAGAGGAATGAATAGGGACACCCAAGTACCTAAATGGAAGATTACCTTCTTGAAACTTCAAAGAATTCAGAATGTCAGCCTTCAGATTTTGGTCTATTCCACCAAAATAGATTTTTAGCTTCTCCTGGATCGGTCTTAGCCTTGATAAATCAGTGAAATCCAACACATACGGCTATAAAGTTTTAATGAATTTTTTGTCCCCCTTGCATAGCAATAAAAGATCATCTGCAAAGGCTAAATGGGTGATTCTTTGTTGAAAACACTTTGGGTGGAAATAATAAAAGCCTTCCACCTTGTTAATGTTTTGAATGTATCCAGTAAAAATCTCAATGTAGACCATGAAAAAGTAAGGGGGGATCCTCTTAACAAAAATCTTTCTCTCCTTTAAAATAACCCTTAATGGAGCTGTTAATGGAAAGGGAGAACATGGGGGGTGTCACACAAGTCATAATTCAGGTCTGGATACAAACTTCATACGAAACTTGAGGGCACATTACATAGAGCATCCTCCAAGAACTGCCAGTGGACAGAATCGTAAGCTTTCTTAATATTTACCTGGATTATGCAATGAGGAGAAACATGCTTCCTTGAGTAGTGATTCAAAAGTTCATTTCTCAATAAAATATATTCTCAGTAATAGATCAACTTGCTTGCGCTAGATTAATAACCATATTTAATACTTTTTTCATACGATTAGCCAACACTTTAGTCAAACACTTAAAAAACACATTGCAAAAAGCAATTGGCTTGTAATCACCCATTATTGCTGCATCATTCTTTTTAGGGATTAGTATCGAAGTGGTGGAGTTTACAGATTTTAACAACTTTCCTGAAGCAAAAAATTTAACCATTGCTTTATACACCAAAGAGCTCTACTTATCCCAAACTGCTATAAAGAACCTGGTAGTGAACCTGAGAAACTAGCTTAATCAAATCCTAGTAGGCTTCTTCTGAGACACAATTGTCTTTTTGAATCAGCTCCACATCCAAACTCTTTGTAATTTGATTTTTCGTCCCCAATAATTGCTTGTAGCAATTCAAGAAAGCCTTAGACACTTGCCCATGGCCAATCTTATTGCTACCAACATCATCTTCCACTTCCCAGATTCTTGACTTGGCTCTTTTTTGTTGCATCTTCGCATGGAAGAATTTGGTGTTTTTATCAGCCTCCTTCATTCAACTCAGCTTATCCTTTTGCCTGTAATAACTGTTCTCAGCCTTCAAGAGCTTCCATAGAGACAATCAAGAGTCCTCTGCTTGCAAGAGAGTATGATTCATCCTATCTAGACTCAAACTATTCTGAATATCAGCCAATTTAGAGTATGCCTCCTGAACTTTAACTTGAATATTAGCATATATACTTCATTCAGTTGAGGTTCTTCAATTCCTGTTTAACTTTCTAAAGCTTCCTAGTAAGCTGAAACATTTTGCAACCTCTTACATCAAGGGATAAACCATTTTCCACATACTGAGCAAACTGTTAATCTTCCAGCCACAAGTTCAGAAAATTTGAATTGGGCTTAGCAGATATACATAGGCTGATAAATAGATACAATCATGGGGGAATGATTTGACAACATAGGATTCAAGAATTTAACTTGAGTATTTGGATGGTTCTGAATCCATTCCACATTGAAAACTACTCTGTCCTACTTACTCCAAACTGCACAACTGGGCTTCTACTGGTTATACCATGTAAACAAATTGCCAGAGAAAGGCAGATCCTTCAAGCTAAAATCATCAAAACAATTGTTAATGTATACAATTTCCAAATTTGAGATAAGGTGTGAGCTATCTTTTTCAGACTTCCTGCGAACAACATTAAAATCAGCCATAAGAAGCCATGGCCCCTGGATATTTTGCCTGATTAAGTACCTCTATAAGGATTTCCTGTCATTCTCAGAGTTAAAAGCATACACAAAGGTACAGGTGGATTCAATAGCTAAGTTCAACTTGAATCTCACCGTAAGCCCCTGAGCAGAAAACTCCAGCACTTTAGCCCTCACATCAGGCTTCCATAAAACAATGATTCTGCCGTTCTTATGAGCATCATGATTCATAGCATACTCCCATTCCCCTTGATAACATCTAGCCATGTCAAGAATTTTGGAGTCCTTTACTCTACTTTTTAAAATAGCAAATAACTCATTCTTATTAACAAAATTAAATTTCAAAATTTCATAGGCTTTGATAGGCCTACTGCATCCTCTCACATTCCAGGTAGCCACTAGAGACTTCTTCAAAGCTCCTAGTGTTGCTCCTTGATCTGAAGGCATATTTACCTGTTTATCCCCCGATCCCTTGCCATCCATTTTCTTCCCCAGGGCCTGAAACCTGTTGGAAAGATTAAGAATAACCTTGGAAAGTCTTAGGTTTGCCCAGCTTCATCCTCAGGCCTTACTTTGGTGTGCATTGCGTCTGAGGGCCATCATTTTCACCTTTACTCTCCATTTGTGCCACACCCATATACCATCCACCCTTGCTCAAGACAATTTCACAATCTATAGTATGACGGAATTGGAATACAAACCAAATCATCCTAATGGATGAGAAAAGATTTCCGGCCTCTTAATAATGTTTTGACACCCAATTCTCATCCACAAACTTACTGACCTTGGTAAAAGTTGTTGGGCCTCCGACAATGTACCCCACAAGGCTATTCTCCTATCGTTTAACCTCTTCTTCAATATTGTTAGCTTTGATTTCCACTGGATCATCACTATTCTGTCCTGAAAGGAAATGAAGTTTGAGTCCAATATCTAAATGACGGTTGTTGGCCGAAATTTGGCTGTATGATTTTTTTCAAGCTTGTCTCACCATCATTTTCCTTGTTGATTGTATAGTATGGCTTAATCTACTCAACTTGATCTGCCCAATTCAAGGGTTGGTCCTGTTCATTCTCTGAAGGTATTGTATATGCCTGATCGGACTTGACCTCAGATCGATACTTAGCTGCTTCCTCCAGATTAGCAAATACTTTTATAGGAATCAAGTCAATCAACCTCTATGAAGACTCCTTATAAGGACGACCACGTTTCCTCACCATCGAACACAATTAGCTTGGCTCTTACCATGAACAGCAGTGCAAAACCCAAGCACATGCGAGGGCCTCCCGAACCTTTAGGATCATCACCTAAATTGGACAAATCAAGTTGAGCAGACTATGCAAACCAATTTTGCAAGTAATAACAGTTTTATGCAAACCAATTTTGCATTGTTGTATCTATGCCTACTTTGTCTTCGACTTAGATGATAATTGTTTGACATTAAAAAATGGTAATTAGTTTTAAACATTTTCATATCAGTTGTAAATACTAATATTTTGGCCTAAAACCCCTGTTGCCCCCTGAATATTGCCAACTTAGGTTTACTTACTCTTCAAGCTTTGGAAATTGGTTTCTTTTATCCCTTTGGCCCACTTAAATGATAGTTTAAGTTATATAATAATCAAAAGGAAAATAAAACAGAAATGAAGGACTTGCTAACCATTTTTCTACAAACAAGTTGGCTATTAGAATTAAATGAATTACATTTTGGTGCAAAATATTGGTTAGATTATGTCAATTATATAAGGTTAATGGTTCCCTAAATTGCTCAAAACGAGAAGATTGAAGCAGATAATTGAAATAATGCAAAAATTTGAGTCAAATGGTTAGCTAGCACTTCATCATTCATTTTATCTTTGTTTTTGTCCCCCATATCTATTTAAGTGAGTCAAATGGGTAAAAAGTACCAATTTCCAAAATTTGAAAAGCAAGTAAACTCAAGTTAAAGGTCAATGGGTAAAAGGTCTGAGATAACAAAACTCAAGAGGTGAATGGGTCTTTAGGACCTAATATTTTTATAAGTTTTAATACTAATTGTCATATAATTAGAAACTGCTAGATTTAGTTTTAAGGGAAATTAAAAAAAAAAAACACCCTAAGGTTTAATGAAAGCTTTACTTACCTCATTCTATTTGGAAATCCTTCATTTTACACTCCGAGATTTAATGAATCCTTCACTTACCTTCTCCCATAATAATGAGAACTGAAAATGTTCTTTCCTTATCTGCTTAGATAGGCTGAAGTGACCATAATGCCCTATGAGGCAAGTAAAGTTATTATTATAATCACTATTGTTATTATTATTTTGCTTTTAATGGACAATTTACTCCCCATTTAATGAAATAATTATTTTGCCAAACACTTTTAGTTATTAAAAAAATATATTTAATTGCTGATTTGTCAAACATATTTCACGTTCAATTACATGCTGTGTCTAGCTACTACATTTCAAATGCTACAATTGAGATACAATTCTCAAATAGTAGTGGTATGTATACTAAGTGTGACCAACAAAGTTTTATTGATAATCAAAAAAATGATTTTGTCACATATAATTTTTTTTCAAGTTTTTAGTTAATTTAGTAAAGAGTTATTACCCCTTAGGGGCATTGTCGTCATTTTAGCCTATCTAAGGAGACAATGAAAGAGCATTTTCAGTTCTCACTGTTATTAGAAGGGGTAAGCAAAGACTTCCTTAAACCTTAGGGGGCAAA